>PNEQ01010541.1:0-14294 GCA_003012365.1 Medauroidea extradentata
GCAGGGAACCAGGACGGACGTCGGAAATTGTGAAGGTGCGGTGCGGAGTTATTAAAGTTTAACGTAACATTTCAAGTCTGTTCACAATACATCATGGGAATCCATGCCATCGCACACAACTACCAGGTAACCTCCATTAAACTATAGTTATGCACTAGGCGAAAGTATGTCCATGGAAATTTCCACTCGGGAAAAACTGCGTCGTAACCAGAAACGTTAACTGCCGCTGATGTCAAGTTGACACCGTCACAAGCTCTTCATAAGTCAGACCCAGAACTTGTTCCCCAATTACCCTTCGCAGACGAGTCTTAAACAATTTAACTCCAGCCTCCCATAGGCTTCCGAAGTGAGATGCTGAAGGGGGGTTAAAGTGACAGCTGACACCCAATTGGGACATTGAGTCAACAACAACCTGCTGGTGATCAGATGAGGATAGTAACTGCTGGAGCTCCTTGAGATGGTTCTGAGCACCTATAAAGTTAGTGCCACAATCTGAGTAAATGTCAGATGATCTACCTTACCTAGCGAGAAAACGTTTGTATGCTGCTAAGAACACGTCGGTTGACAGGTCTGAAACAAGTTCAGCATGGACAGCCTTAGTGGCATAACAAACGAATATGTACAGGAAAGCCTTCAAAACAGGAGCCCGGCAAAGTCGAGCAGCCTTCATCATGAACGGTCCGGCATAGTCAACCCCTACCTTAGCAAAAGGCTTAATTTGCTGTACTCTTATGGCAGGAAGGTCACCCATGAGAGGCTGAGTGAACGATGGACGCTGTTTGAAACAGCGTAAGCAATGACTTAAGCAACAAGTTATGGCATCCTTGTCCGCCAGAATCCACAATTGCTCCCTGAGAATTCCTCGAAGTGCTTGTATGCCGGGATGGTTATTTTTTTCATGATAATGATCTATGATAAGATCAGTCAAAACATGTGACTTAGGTAGCAGGATGGGATATTTTTGTTCGAACTGAACCAAGGCTTCAGAGATTCTACCGCCCACCCTAATTAGGTTATACTCATCAAGGAAAGGTAATAATTTTCGAACCTATGGACTAGTACAGCGATTCTTTCTGAGTGCAGTGATGTCATCCTTGAAGGAGTGAACCTGAACTTGCAGAAGCCAAAATTTCAATGCCTGATTCAACTCGAGGGGGGTGAGCCAACCACTTGCACGGTTAGGTTGGGGTGCACAGCAATTATGCACAAATCGAAACAAAGCAACAAGTAACTCTCAACAGCTTGGTCAACCGACTGAAACAACTCATCAAGTGGTCAAGATCCTGACACGAGGTGAAGGTGACTATAGTCACAGATTTCTGCTCTAATAATATTTGATCTAATTCAACAGGAACTTGTGAATACCGAGGCTGCTGCTCAGGAGGATCCTGCAGCCATGGAGGACCTATCCTCTACAGGTGATGATCTAATAGCTGTGCTGGCAAGAGACGACGAGAAACACAATCTGCGGGATTTTCTGCTGAGGGAACATGCTGCCACCACAAAGGATTAGTCAGGTCCTGAAGCTCACTCACTCGGTTGGCCACGAAAGTTTTCAACAGATAGGGGGATGAGTTTATCTAAGCCAGCACAATTTGTGAGTCCGTCCAGGCAGCTATCGATGATGAAGTAAAACCCTCCTTATTGGTTTCTGTGACATGATTGAGAAGGCGAGCCAACAGTAGGGCACCACAAAGTTCCAGACGGGGCAGAGACTGCACCTTAAGTGGTGCTACCTTGGACTTGGCAATTAGCAGTTGAGTGCTGACACGACCGTCAGGTACAGATGCGCAGGTAAATAACAGCAGCATAGCCAACCTCCGAGCTGTCTGAAAACCCAAGGATGTCATAAGTACAATCCTCTGAACATTGAATGCATCTCAGAATTGTAATGTCGACAGGAGAGGAAGTTCATTACTGAATACACTCCAACGACAGGCAAGATCATCAGGCTGGTCAGCATCCCAGTCGATAGTCTTCAACCACAACGTTTGCAGAAGATGTTTGGCAACCATCAGAAGCGGAATAAGCCACCCAAGAAGATCAAAGATCCGAGCAATGTTGGACGGTATATTTTGTTTGGTTGCGTGAGTACAGTTACTACAAGATTTGTTGACAAAAGTATCAGACATCAGATTCCACTGCAATCCCAATACCTTAACAACAACTCTCTCAGTGTTCAGGCTAAATTGTTGTGGCATCTTAATATTCTCTGCAGGAAGCCACTTGAGCAAAGCAGGGTGATTGCTCATGAACTTCCTCAATTTGAATCCACCCTTATCAAGACACATTATCAGTTCCCGCTGCAGGGCCAATGCTGAACTAACAGACTGTGAACCCGTTACAACATTATCGACATAAATATCTGATTGTAGGACTTTCGATGCAAGAGGGAACGTTGATGCTTCATCACTGGCTAACTGCTGCAACGTTTGAAGTGCTAAGAAGGGAGCTGATGGTACGCCATAGGTAGCAGTTTTTAGACTATAGTCTGCAACTTGTTCAGGGTCTCCAAACAGCCACACAATGCGCTGGTAGTCTCTGTGGTCAAGGTGTACATTGATTTTTCGATACATCTGCTTGATGTCAGCTGTGAATACAACAGTAATGCAAACGGAACTTAGACAATATCTCCACAATCTTTTGCTGCAACTTTGGACCAGTGAGCAAATTGTCATTCAACGACAACCCATTGGAGCGTTTAGCCGAGGCATCAAACACTACTCGCAGTTTGGTTGTGAAACTGTCTTGTTTGACGACAGAGTGATGTGGAATATAGCAAGCTAGAGTGGAATG
The DNA here is from genome assembly GCA_003012365.1 of Medauroidea extradentata. NCBI lineage: Eukaryota > Metazoa > Arthropoda > Insecta > Phasmatodea > Phasmatidae > Medauroidea > Medauroidea extradentata. The sequence goes on from PNEQ01010541.1 coordinate 2,797, forward strand.
CACCTGGTCAGTAGGAACCCTTTCCATATGCCCAGACTAGAGGTAGTCAGTCATGAAATCAGTATACATGCCTTGGACTTGTGGATTTCTACGGAGGCGTCTTTCAAGCCCGAATAAACGATGTATGGTTTGAGACAGTGAGAATCCGACCTCAGGATGCAAAGTGCGAAACGGCAAACTGACAGTATAGCGACCATCTTCATCACGAGTATGACCTTCAGTGAATATTTTCTCACACAGATCAGCATCAGGTGAACTATGTTTACTCACTGGAAGCTCTTCAACTTCCCAGAACTTTCTCATGGTTTCTTCCAAAGAGGGAAACAATGTGAAGAGAGAGAGACAAAAGGAATTGGAGCACGAACAAGATTCTGATGCTACCTTCCCCATCAGAATCTAACCAAACACAGACTGTAGAGCCACAGGTGGTCCATGAAGTTTGCCGCCAGTAACCAGCTTTGGAAAAAGGTCAGCACCAAGGAGAAGATCAATTGGGCCAGGAATGTCGAATGACGGATCTGCCAGCTTGAGATTTGATACAGCACGACGAACGTCAGACGAGATCCTTACACTTGGCGAGTCGCTAGTTATGCAAGGCTGGACAAAAAAACATCTACAGGGAATTGGGGGCAGCACTTCCAACTGGTACAATAACAATAGAAGTACAGGCTCTGGCAACATCTACAGGAGTATTTGATAAGCCATTGACAAGGTAGATGAGCCTTGTCATGCCTTAAGCGTAGCTTCTGCATACAATTCTCTGAGATGAAGCTAGCTTGGCTAGCTGTATACAGAAGTGCACAAACAATACATGGATTGCCTCTCAAGTCAAGAACATCCACCTGGACTGTAGACAGTAAAATTGTGTGGTCAGAGCTTGAAACTGCTGATGTAACAGCGGAAACCTTTTCTTCAACTGGAGGTGTAGTAGAGCCTTGGCAATGGTCCCTCTACTCTTGCGATCAAAGTGCAGCAGGGTATGATGTTTACCACCACACTTGTGACAGGAAGTTGACGAGCAGTTCCTAGATTGGTGGGACTTCCCAAGACAATTCAAACACAGCTTGTGATGCTTCATGACCTCAAAACGATTGTTGGGGGTCAGTTGAATGAACTCAGGACACTTGTGCAGCACATACAACACTGTGACTGTTCTGAACTGACCACAAATGTGGATGAGGAACGCTGCTTTAAAGGAAGGGGAGGCTTCTGTTTGAGCGACTGGGGTCCTGAAACCTTGGAGCGAGATGAGAAAACTAATTCTTGTGCTCTACAGTGTCGTTCAAGAAATGCAATGAAAGTATCCAATTTAAGAAACTCATGATCCAGACTCAACTCTCACTCACCTTGCAACTTAGCATCCAGCCGTTTACAAAGTATAGGCAACAAAGTCATATCCCAGTGCTCGACAGGGGAATCCAATGCATCCAAGGCTGTTATATTTTTAGAAACAGCAGTGAGCAACTGGCGCAAAGACTTTGGCGAGTCTGCCGAAGCAGCAGGTGCTTGCAGCAGGGCCTCAACATGTGCTGTCACAATCAACCGTTTATATAACGGTCAACTAATAACTTCCAAGCCACCTCGAAATTGGCTTCCGATAAGGTCAACGACTGGATAATTCCAAGGGGCTCACCAACCAATGCACCCTTAAGGTATGCCAACTTTTCCACAGCAGATAAACATGAATTAGCTGTTACCAACGTACTGAACAGATTGGAAAAGTTAAGCCACTGTTGTGGGGTACCATCAAATTTAGGGAGAGCCAGCTTAGGTATGGCAACGTTCATCTTACGGCTATTTGAAGTCTCGCTGACCGGCTTTCCTGCAGTTCAGAGTTGCAGTCCAACGATTCGACGGTAGCCATCACTTTGTAGTATTGATCTTCAAAGGTTGCCATTCACTGAAGGTGCTCTTCCTCATCGAAGTCTGCAAAGTCGGCCGACGCTGCTTCAACTGTAATGTAATCAACCTCATAAGATAATTTCACAGTAGGCAAATCACGAACTTGAGCAAGGAGTACCCTTAACTTCGAATCGTCGGTAGCAACAGTGTTAGCAAGGTCGTATGCACATTTCAAGTGCCTTTCAGCAAGTCACAGTCGCAATACTGCCACTTCAGCATCGGCCATACTGACACAAATACACAGACACACGAAGAAAATACCACACAAAAAACTAATTATGCCACCAAAGTCATTTAGGCACAGAATAACTGTGGTATTAAATATTTTTTAACCAATGCAAGCAACATCAATACACCCACGTGCAGGCAAATTTGCAGGTTATGTAAAGTTCAGTTGCGATGAACAACTGAGAAGAACAAAGATGATAAGATTTTACCGTTTTTCCGACAACAAAACACAGGAGATATAACATAACTAACCATAATACATTATGTAAACCAGTATCCAGGCAATATCATCCATAAACAACTGCTACACAATGGCCGGTAGGCATTGTGACAACAAAGGCCAAATAATGAATATATCAACGAGACCACGAAGTGCGAAAGTCCAGAACTATATCCGGCCCGGAGGACCAAAAAATGTTGTTACACGAACGAGAATTATGAACTGTATCAAAAACAACTAACAATGCACAACATTTTAAACGATTGGCAGCGAGCCAACAACATGACTCACCACCATGTTGATCCAACGACGACTGACTTCCGCCCCCGCACAGAATCAACAACTCTCCTAATCCACAGGTTGCAAGCAGCTGCTAAGGTTCGCATGGCGGGAAATTCAAATTTTCGATGTGGTTCAAACACTTTTCACAAAACTCAATGTCATACAATTCACATACCAACTGAAGATATTTACATATGTACACGTCAAAACATGCCCCCAGATCAAAATGTTGCACTCCCCAGATATTATTGAACAAGTGTTCTTTCATGCTGTCTCAGTTGATGCCTGTTTTTTCTTTACAAATTTTACAAAACCAGCAAACTGTCTTTGTGTGGTAGCATTTTACCGGCAAATAACTGCCATTGCACCGCCAACATGGAAGGGTAATGTTTTGTTTAGTTCTGGTAACGTTTGGTTTAGTTCTGTCATCTACTCTCTTCACACTCTTGGCTTACATTCAGTGCACATCCTCCTGTACTGATTCATTTGTGATATCCTGCAAATCTGCCATATTCTTTCCCGTAGCTTCTGCCAACAATGCCATTCCCACTGTGTCCTTGAAGGTTGATTTGTCCTTGGCCAACACTACATGCTGCACCACTCTGTCCCTGATTCCACACACCACCTGATCACACAACATCCGTTCAAGATTAGGAAAATTGCAGTGAGTGCTTAGCTTCTGCAGCTCTGTGACATATACTGCAATTGATTCCCCTTCATGCTGGTCTCACGTTAAAAATGTGAACATTTCTACAATATCGCTTGGTTGAGGCTTGAAAATGTCGGTAATTTTTACAAACACATCCCCGAGCTACACAGCATCCTACACAGCTTCTGTCGTTTTAGGAGACGACGACGACATAACAAGATTGTATAGTTCTGCCCCGCACGCGGTAAAAATCATGGTGCGCTTTGTCTTGTCATCTTGAATTATTTGCTTTAAAATAAAACTGGAGACGTTCGTGGTACAATTTCCAGTCTCTCGGTCTGGTGTAAAGTTGCCAACCGAGCCGATAAAAGCCGCCATTGTGGTTGTAAACCTGATTTTTATTCTCGTTGCCAATATTACATTATGATTACGATACGCCGAACACCTTGCTGTTGGCACCTTGGTCCCATGGCCGACTCTTTCAAACATCGCACACAACCACACATACACAGTAGTATCACACTAGCATAGCTACCAACCTAATAACACACAATTACACTAAATTTAGCCGTCCTAACTTATATACTACTTTATAATCCATACATAACAAATTCAAAATGAACATCAAACAAAAGCAAGAAATTTCAACATCCAGATCCAGACAAATTCAGCATATTAACAACCAATGACAACATCCGGTCCAGAATTCATACATAAAAATACAACAAATGCTAGTAACTTCACAACCAGAGTAGTAACCAAAGTGATGAACACAAGCGCAAAAAGTGCCTTGTTACTGATTAAACAGCAAAAATATAGCAAAATTATGCCTTATGATCAATTTAGATACCTACATCAATGTTCCTAAATGATTCCTATTATACAGAAAGCACAAAGTGAACTGCCCAAAAAGTATTAAACCTGAACTGAATACACTTGTTATAAAAATACATTCATCATATCCTTATTTTAGTTATTAAATATTTTAGGATGGTCTAACTTTCAAGGAAATTAAGTATTATGTTATACAACTGATTTGATGGTCCAAACACTGAAAAAACATAAAGACCATATTTCAGACAGCACGAGAAGAGCACTTACACCACACAGCAGCAGGTCACCTCACATATATGGCCTCCCGAAAATCCATAAACAGGATATGCCTTTGCGCCCTATCATCAGCTCTTGTAGTTCTCTATGCTAAAATCTCGAAATTCCTACTAAAAATTGTTGAACAACTCGTGGGCCACACAACATTCTTTGTAAATGACTCTTGCCATTTTGTTTCCATAGACCAGACATAAGACATAGCACCAAACATCTTGGTAAGTTTTGATGTTCCTGTACCTGAAGCACTCAAGGCCATAGAATCCAGACTGGAAAAAGATTGCACTGAACAGAACTTAAAAACCCGCAATGGCGTATGTTAAAAAACAATTATGTCTATAATAGAAACCCATTGTAAGAATCGTTCAATCACACTAAATAACCTACTTTTACACGCATGACGAACCGTACCTACATCATCTTCATATACAACTTCCATGCCTGGTGTTTCACGTCCAGGTGATTTTTCATTCTGATATCTAGAACTTCTAGTTCAAAGACACATTTTTTACATTTTGCCCTCACACCTTCTGTTATTCCATGGAAAATCACCCAATTTAAATTATTTTGGTTGCTGACTCATTCTTAAAAAATTTGGAATTCTGTCACATGTAATGTACATATTCCAACAGTGCAAACCCAAAGTTATTAATTTTTATCTGCCACCATTTTGATTTTACAGACCAATATGGCGGCTGCAGTGAACCAAAATTTATATTTTTAAGTGTTTATGTTTTGTTTAATATCTTAATATCTATAAAAGATACAAAGTCATATGTGATGTCATTGCAAAGAGGAGACTTAGGGCTATTAATAATGCCGTTAAAAATAAACAGAATGTTGTTTATATGTCTTCATATATAGACATAAAAGTTGACCTTGAAACTGACTTTTTTTTTTCACTATGAACTGCCCCTACTTTTTTCCCAAATGCAAAAAACACCATGAAATCTTAAGGCAAGTAAGTCTACACGGAGTAATTGGCAATGGTATATTGCCAAAAGAATTTACTTGATCCCTTCTGGGTGAAAAAAATTCCTAAAGTTAGTGTTTTTGGAAAAAGTCCTTTTTTTGAGGAGTTGTGTAAAAAAAGGTGAGTGCAAAAATTCTGAAAATTTGGCAAAACATTGCCATGATAACCCTTAACACACCACTAAAATATCTTTGTGTTTTTTTTCGTTAGTTTATTCTCTGTAGCAGGCTAAAAATGCAAAAATAAAATTGTTATTGTATTCAAGTCAAATTAACTGTTACCATTACAATTATTATTGTTATTATACTACATACTAATTTATTTGTCATAAATTTGGCATTTTTAAGTTAAATGTGAAGTACATTATGTATTGAGTTGTACGTTATAAAATAATTTCACAAGAATCACAGATGAATGTTTACAATAAAATTATAATTTACATTATGTATTCTTCTGTGGAAATGTAGTTTTGTCATTATCAGCATTGAAGAATAATGGGTTTTGTGCAGAGAATCTGTATAGCATGGACAATTTAATTGCTCTTGTGCGGCAGTTCATGTGGAAACTGCAGCATTAGTTTTACACAGAAAGGAGAAGGACACAGTTACTTTCAGACTGCTTTGTGCGTCAACAAAATCAATTTTTATGGAAAATGTTGATAAAGACTGGGATGCTTACAGAAGGGGGAAAAAAAACCCTTGTTTGTGAGACAGGATTGTAATATTGTGCGCGGATATTCTCGTGCATCAATACCATGTAAGTCACGTCAACTTCCTGCGAGGTGCAAGTAGGCTCAGCTTCTGCTATCTCAACTTCAGTTTGGCAAATGTGTGCTCCTTTCGTAACTTTCAATACAGGTTGACACAGCCGTTCTCTTCCTCACATCCTTTGTGCTCTGCCTCCTCTCTACCACCCGCATACCATTGTGGCAGCCTTTCTGCTGAAAGCATTGCTGGCAATGCTTCCGCACACTTGATTTGCTCGGAAACAAGTTCATTTCTTATAGCGTATATATTTGCTCCCAAGTAAATTGTCTAAAAAATTTCACCTAGCTACACGAGAAAAAGTTGTCTTGAGTTAATGTAATGTTTATTTTAAAAGAAATGTCAAGTAACTGTCTGCTGATTTTAGAAGACTTTATGATTTTTGTTTATAAGTTTTCCAAGATGGTGCACGTTCCCCATTTCAGATTTCTGGTAATTTTCTTCCAAAGATTGGAAATTCCATAAAACATGTACCAGCAAAATTATGTTTCCGAAAATTATTTCGTTGTACAGTAATTCAATGACATATAATGACTATATTATTAATCATCTTTCTCCAAAACCCTCAAAACAAGATGACATTGTTTCCTATCAAGATGAGGATCGGAGTCACAAAGGCTAAAGCATTCACTTCCCCCAGTTGTGATCTGGGTTCCACATATATTTTTCAGAATTCTTCAAGAGTGTAGGCTGGCTTCATAATGCAGTTGGGTTGTAGATTTTCTCAGTTATCTCACATTTTACACCTCCAGGGTGTTTACTGGTCACTAAAGTCCCAAAATAGAAGTATATTTTGGTTAAGTCACAAAAATTATTTCCAGGTGTTTGATTCTCGCCAAGTAATTTGTCAGATGTGCATGTTTACACTGCTAGTATTTATTATGCACTTTGCGTGTAAAATAAATAATTAGTTTTTATATTATTAGTACAGAATTATATTCATCTTCATAAAGACAACTTTAATTTAGGTTTATATTGATTACACACCTAAAAAATGCAAGAATAATAGTGTGGATTGATCGCCACAGCACTCGGCAGCCGTTGGTATTATAATAAAACAATCAAAATGGACGTGCTAAGCTCAGTCTGCAACTAGCAGAAACATAATGGAAATTGTCGGCCGTGTTGTGCTTCATAGAAAAGTTATTAATTAATTCTGTTTAAACAGTTTCTCAAGAAAATGTCACTAAATTAAATTTTTTAATCTAGTAGGTACCCTGATTTCCTTTTTCGTTGAAATTTCACACTATCTTTCCTAATGACCTCAATATTAATAAAATGTTAAGATTGCTATTAAGTCTAATTACTAACAGGCATACATAGTCTGCAAATTTTCAGCTGTATATAACTGTTATTTCATAATTGATCCGTGTACACACGTGGTGTCTGCTTCTTTCTGGACTGGCGAGCTTCTATTTTAATTTGTATTACATATTTTTTAAAATGAAAAATGCTAAAACATGTGTTTTCATGTCACTCAATGCATCTTAGAGGCTAGTCTAGAATTACAAGTTAGCACATTTCACGTAATTGTGCATAGAGGTGATGGGGCATCTAACATGGGGTATGGGCTACTATTTTTACTCCACGTTATTAGTTCGCACGTACACATGATGCAGCTGGATGCAGTGGTAGTGCAGGAGAAGAATGGGTGAGTTTTGGGGTTAGAACAATTTTGCTGTATTAAATCTCTTTGAGTAACATCATTTTGCACCTATAAATCTAAATTTTCCTTTCTTTTAAATGGGGGAGATCAGTGTTCCTTTATGAAATTCACAAATTAGCAACACCCTCACCTCCTAAGAAATATAGTACTCTAAGAGGAAGGGTACTTCTCAACTTAAATATATTTATTTGTGGGAATTGTATGTGAATTTATTTATAAAAATTCTGGCTTCGTTAAAGAACAGGGAATGAAGTTATGTTTTTTTTTTTTTTTTTATAAAGTTAGCATTGATGAAATGCCTGTTTCAGTCTATGCTGTAAAAATGTCCAGAATAAAACATTGAATAATTTCTTTAGATTATTTCAGATGACTAACGGTGACAGCAGAAACTAGCTCAGTACTGTAGACGTACATATTTTGTGCTCTAATGAAGTTAAATTTTCAGAAATGAAACTGGAACATGAATTATGATGAAAAATACATAAATACAAAATAGTGACACTACTTCTCCCTTAAGAGACCACCTTCCTAGCCTCCTACCTACTGCACAAAATGTATGACTCACTTGGGGCTGTAACTTGTCAGATGTATTTTTTACCTGCCAAGTTTTATGAAATTTGGAAATGATGATTGTTGTTGATTTGGTATAGGATAGCCTTAATCTAACATCAAGTTATCCAGGTTAAAAAAATGAACTAAGGTGATGAAATGTATCTGCCTGTGTAATAAATCGTCCGACCGCTTAGCTCAGTGGTTAAGAACTCCTGACTGCTGGACCAAGGGTCCCGGATTCTATTCTTGGCTAGGAAGGTTAATATTTACAATTGTCTTCCCAAGCACCCCCTGTGATTCTAAACCTGCTTTCGAATTGAACAACCATCATCACGTAATAAATCAGTAGTTATGTTGTTGCGCCTAAGTTATTTATGTTTGTGGAAAAATGGCTGAAAGTAGAACAACATATATATTTTCTCCCAAGTAAAATGTGAAAATATGTTCACCTAACTAAATAAATGTCTGAAATCCGTGAAATTTGCTTGCAGCATGTATGAAAAATTGCTGCCATCTGCTACTTGTAGATGAAATTCTAAATGGGTGTTTTTCTTTCACCTAGAGGATAAGTTAACATAAGAGGTTTTTTAATAAAAATTCAAAAATGTGCAGCATCAATTTTGTTACTAACTTTATTTCACATGGAACTACCTCTTTTTAAACTTGATGTGTAAATGAACAATTCTGAGCTATTGTATATCAAGGCATTCTATTTTTAAAGGATAAAAACATAGTTGTGCAAGCAAATACAAATTTTTTCATCTTTTAGTGTTACGTAAAAATATATTACATTTTCTTGTTCTTTGATCTTTGAACAAAACCAGTAATTTAACCAACTTGCAATTTTTATCGTTTGTAGTGTAGTTAGTGAAGTGAAAAATTTGTCAATGTAAAAATGAACTGATTTGGTAGAAAATAATGGCATTTTTGAAAGTTTTAATTTGTGCCTTAAGTAAAGTAACTTCTCTTCACAACTACTCTTTTCTTGAGAAATCTCAGCATGATGTGCAGTACCTGTGTTTGTATGTTACAGCCCTAGACCAGAACACGCTAATGACTCGTCTGTGTGACCTGAAGCACTCTACCAAGCTTTTGTATGGCATACAGCACAGTAATTTCTTGGACGTTATGTTCATCTGCAGAGGCAACACAAGAGTGTTTGCCTCAAAGTTGGTGCTGCTCTCAGTCAGTCCCTTCATGAAACAGCTACTGTCTCACATGTCGTGCTGCCCTCACAACATGTTCAGCATCTCGCTGCCCGACATCTGTCCTGTGGCCTTGCAGCTGGTTCTGGACTTCCTTTATGAGGGCGTCATGAAGGTGCGGGGCTCCGAGCTGCAGGGTTTCTCAGATGCAATGTACGTGCTGGGGATAGAAGTGCCGCCAACTGCGACTGCCACCAAGATGGAGACAATGGAAACGTTGGAGATGCAATTGCCACGGCGCAGAGAGCCGCTACCACGAGTAGGGAGACCGCTGGATTTGGGAGAGCCGGTTGACCCTCTGAATGTACCAGACTACTATCACAACCCGAGCTTGTTGCCCCGCCTAAGTAATGGTATGACAGTTTGACAATCCTTTAGTAATGGAAACTTGTGTATAGTTTATGTTAAGAGGGAGGTGTGCTTCTCTAGCACTCTTCAATGAGCGAGTGAGTGAGTGGAGATATTTGTTTGCTTAGTTCTGCAACATCTTGAGTGTGAATGAATATTAATGAGGTGAACGTTCAGTAGCACCAAAATGTAAGAGTCGGGGAAATGGGAGAATCCCAGGAAAACCCACCAATCAACAATATTGTCTGGCATGATACCAGTGTACAAACATCCATATAGACCCTGCTTGGAATTGAACCTGTATCATCTTGGTGGTAGATGAGCACTCGACGCTGCCCCGTCAAAAAATTTACTCTAATGAATGTTTTAAAAACAAATGATTTTTACATACATAACAAATGTTCAAACCATTTGTCCTTCATACAATTTTAATTTGAACATTTTTTCTATGTTATAAAATATAAAGACAAATCTGTCGCGCGAGTACATTATGTGTTGCGTAATTTATCACCAATATTACATTTTGCTCAAGTAATGAAACACTTTATAACCATATCTTAACCCAACTGATAATTTACCATATCTAAGAGCATTAAGTTAGTTTCTTTTAAGGGTGCTAGCTACAACATTTTTTATGCATTGGAAGCTCGGAGCAGAAGCAGCTATAAGGGCAAAACAATACGGACTTACTCATCTAGTACCACAGTGCTGTTATGCACAAGGTGCTGAACTGGTGTACATTTTTTTACTACCACACTTGAGCTGTTGGACTTCAAGTAAGCAGTGACACTGTAATTTTATCATGGGAAAATCTGTAGTTAATTCATTCTATAATCAATTTAGGACGAGGTTTTGAAATATAGAGTAGAATTTTAACACCTTTTTTTTTTTTTGGAAAGCTCAGAAACAATGTTTTTAATATGCACAACTGTAAGAATCCATTGATATGTTTTAAATTTATTGTAGACCATTGCATTTGGTATACTTAGGCTATAATAGTTTTGCAAAATGTGTTTTTCCAACCTCCTGCAAATACTATGTCAGTCAGTCAGATAAGTAATATAATAATGCTACCATAATAGGTTAAAGTGAGACTAAGGGCACGTATTACCACCTCCTGATAAAACTGGCTGATTACTATCTGCTGGATAGGCTGTCAGCTACTTATAGTCAGCCATTGTGTATTATGACCTCTGGATAGTAACCAGATAACTATCAGGTAGATGTCCAAAGGTACTTGGTTAGTTTTTTCATAAGTTGGTAGTAAAAATGTAGCTAACTGTATGCTTTTTAGTGGAAATTTTTTCGTTGGTGGTTGTAGTTTTAAGGTTTTGTAAATACTACAAGTTTTCACTGTTTCTCATGTTTAACATCATCATTAAGTAAATTATTGATTAAAATATAGGTATAGGCCATTCGGAATAAAGTGAGCACTAAAGATTTAACCTTTGAAAAAAATCACTAGCCGTTACTGCATATACATCACCACTAACAAGAGTTACTTTACTGCTTGTATGGTTGGTAGCGATTTATTGTACATAGTTCCGTGTATTTTCCTATTTGAATACAACATTAGTGAAAGAACATATGACGAACTCGACC
>PNEQ01010542.1:0-14297 GCA_003012365.1 Medauroidea extradentata
CTGTGAGGCGGCAGGCGGCTACCTGCGGAGCAGTGTTGGCGATACAAGAGGACTGCTGCGGCGGGCTGACAGGCGAAGAAGAGGTGCGCGACGGGAGTCGAACAGAAGACCTCAAGAGTGAAGACAGCGGTGCACTCGGGGTGCTGCGCAGCACATGGTGAGCCATCACCACTTCGGACTGATAAGGTTGTACATTGTCCCTATTAGAAATACTGTTGATTGGATATATGACTGAATTGTATTGTGATTTATAGTGTTTAATTAATTGATGGTAGACTTTTCTTGTGCTTTAATTGTCAAAGTTAATTAACGTGTCTGTGACACAGGAGTAGTTGTGTGCATAACTAATTGTGTTGTGAGAGTTCTAGTTGATTACTGTTTTGTGTATTTCGTAGCTATGTGAGCTATTAAATCCAGTACTTAATTTAACTCTTTTATTTGTAATTATAAGACCTCTATCCCAAAGAACTCATGGGAATTGCCCACATATAAAGTTTGTGCTCTCAAACTTGTAACAATACTAAGCTTGCTATCAACTTAAATACATTAGTGTTAAAATGATAATTAACTTAATATCACACTAAAAGTGTGACGTTAAATCAAAGACCGAATAATTACAATTTAAACTATATTAACGCATCAAAACAATGATGGCGTCAGCGAGACCAGAGAAATCTGCAACTACTACTTCAAAATCGATAAAACGAGAAAAAATAATATGTGTTATGAAAACTGATTTACTAAAATTGACACATACATACAATAATGTATCTAAGCGTTTTACTCATTTCAAAATTTGTCGCTATTATGTAGTAATCATATTTGAACATTCACAAACAATAGTTCCGATTAAACACTTGATGTAATGCCCATTCCCTACTTCTGCGTATTAGTAAATATGTATGTTATAGATGGTTTAAAAAGTAGTATTTTTGACGTGTAACAAAAGACTAACATAAGTTTAGCGGGTTGACGAGTTGTGTGTATGCGGGCCAATGTATGTATGTGTATATATATATATATATATATATATATATATATATATATATATATATATATATATATATATATATATATATATATATATATATATATATATATATATATACAACAATATGTATCTTATTTGCGTACTAAAAGTTATTTTATTAGATTCGTAAGACGGCACATAGGCAGTTTGGTAAGTTAAAACTAGATTTGATTAGGGTTGGGTAGGTTAGTTTATGGTAAGATAGGGAATTTTTAAGGTAAGTAATTGGGTACAGTAGAGTAGATTAGGGGAGGTAAGATAGTGTTTGTTTGGGTTAATTTTTAATGATTACGATTTTTTGGGCTAGGGTATCTGGATTAAGTTATTTGACAAACTGTATTATTGTGGACATACGCCATTACAATATTACGTCGTTCCATAAATCCTAGAAAGAGACTAAGGAAAACAAACCACGAAATACGAAAAAAGAGAAAACAAGCCGAGTTGGCTGTAGTCAACACATCCATAAACCAAAACAGCAGAACATGAAATATTTGAGTTGAATTATTGTATTAAGTCACGTTCGGTTAGGACTTGTTAGGTAACTGTAAGTTTATTACAAACTGTTGTTATCACCATGCGAGGAAGCGTAAAGTTTACTCGCGTTCGAGAGGATTCGCGTAAAATTTCCGTTTAGATCAACCTAATCTTGGTTCTCCATATTATTTTCCAAAATGTCTCGTGGCAAATACTGACTGGAACGGTTCCTAATTACAGGCAATGTTTGATTCCTTCCTTTTGAGTCGTCAATTTGAGACGTTAGTTCCGTCATTCAATTGATCTAGCTACCGACAATTGATTAACTCCGACTGCTTACCTACCTAAAGTTGTAGCAAGGATTTTTCTGACGTTTTATTTCAAAATAAGATACGTAGAATGGCTTACAGCTTGGGTCCATTTTAACTTAGTCTTTCTAATTTTGAAAGGGGAGCAGACATCTTAAAACCATTGCTGAAATTCGTTTTTATTTTTACTGTATAACTTTTTTTTCAAAGCAAAATAACTATACATTTTCTTATAAATATTAGACTAGGTACTTACATAACCCAATTTTCAAAACATCTATGGGACGATTTAACGATATCTCTTCTCTGTCATGATTAAAAAATAATTTTCGGAACCAAATACAAAATACTTTTGCCCTTAAGGTGGCCACCTGCCTAAATTGTAAACAGCGTAGCAGCGTGCTAGCAGAACTCGTTACTCTAAGAAACTTTTTAATGTGTTTTAATGTGTGCATTTGGAAAAACAACAAACCCATCAAACGACGTCGGAAAAGTAGTTTCAAAACATCACGTTAATTAGAAAGATAATTTCGGAGCCCCTCAAATGGCTCAAAATTACTTTTCCAGTCTACTGTATCTAAAATAAACTATTTACTGGATTTGTGTGAAAGTACGGTCGAATAGTGGATTGGAATTTGCTTAAAACTTCCCACTAATAAAACGATGGGGTCACCACTGAAAGCGTCAGTCAGGCAAGTGTTCTACGAAACCACTGCACGCCATTTCAGTGCCTTACGAAAGAGGCGATACTGCACCAAATGAGCAAGTTAACATCACCCTTGGTGCCGTGCCGCACTCACACAAACACGCAGCCACAAGGGGGCAGCCTTAATGTCTCGTCATCAGCATGTTTATCATAAATAAAACCAGTGGCTTATAAGATCTATATATTAATATGATATTTCATATATTAATAAACAGTTCAGTATTCGCCTATGGTTATTTCGAGAAAAAATGGGAGAAACAAATAAGAGTGCCCCAAACGGGACTCTAAGTTAAGTCCTCCCGAATATGAGACAAGTGTATTTCTACTGCTTCATTTCAATCAGTTGTAAAACAGGTGAAATGAATGTTCTTACGACGCAGGTGAAGTGGTGGATGACGTTCAACGAGCCGCTGACATTCGTCGACGGCTACACGAGCGACGGATGTGTTCCGCCCTCCGTAGACGCCCCAGGAGTTGGCGACTATCTGGTGGGACACAGCATTCTCAAAGCTCACGCCCGGGCCTACCACCTGTACGACAAAGAGTTCCGTAGCACGCAGAAAGGTACGTCTCAGTTTTCAATCTTTATTAGGTCTAAGGTTCTTATCTAGGTGTTGGTGTATTTGAGGCACAAAATCGACGGAGCATTAAGAGTGACGTCGGTCGGCGTATGTAATGCATCATCGCCTCTACACGCAAACCCCGCAACTGGCACGCAGAGCTTTACTATTATTAATTTTCCTATGGGACTTAAAGCGGTGACCGTATTTTTTTATTTGCGATACTTATGGTTTTTCGAATCCGGATGGAATTTTCCTAGATACGGCAGTTTAAAAAAGCTGTTTTTAGCCATTTTGAGAGTCTTGGAAATTGTATTTCCAATAAGCGATCCTAATTTTTAAACTGATAGAAACATTGTTTGAAATGTGTTTTCTTTTCATAGATGTACAAACGTAATGCGCGTTGAGAAGTTTCTTCCAAATATGATTACTTCTAACTCGCCGCAGTATGTTTCAAGCGCAGGTATAGATAGGAACAAGGTTGAGGCGCTGGGATAAAACACAGCACTCGAATTCAGGAAGACATGGACTTAACTCCCGTTCCTATAATTCTGATTTCGGTTTTCAGTAGATTTTCTAAATAATTTCGGGAACACACTGGGACCGTTCCTAGTTGTATGTTATTACTTTGTTGTGTAGAAGTCGGTAATAATTTACTCTACTTGGTTTAAGAACTTAAGAACGTTTGTGAAGCAGCTTGATATTTTATCCGCTGCAATACGCTACGGCAACGCCATAGCAGTTTATAATTTGCACGTTAGTGCACCGCCCTGTCACCCGAAGCTGTCATTCGTAACATGTATCAAACAAGAGGAGGTAGTTATGAAAAGTATTTAACCGTGATATAGTCATTAGTTCCGTCTCTGACAACTTTGCTGTCAACAGGACATTATGCCCTGCCTAGCTATTACTTTGAAAAGACTACATAATATCTCAAATGAATCTGATCGTTGGTCTTGACGTTGCTGATGGAGGCAATGAAGGTCAAGCGAGCCTATCTCAGTGAAGCATTAGGCCACTGTTAAGTATGTACAGTACGTATACGCGGTAAAAAAAACTAAAGGCAAGAAGCAGAAAAATGTACTGATTCGTTCGTAACTCGACCCACATTTGAAAACTTAGACGTCTACATAAAAAGGTGTGTACATTAATAACTACTACGTGTGATACAAACAGAGCGAAATTATGTGGAAGTAAGAAAACTTGTAATTATTTGTTCATGAACTATCGTCCGTACCGTTACTTCCATTCCTGTCCGTTTCACACAGTTGCAACAAAAAAAAAATTGAGAATAGCCTAGATCACATATCCCCCCCTTTTTTTATTTTTCAAATTATTAACGATAAGAGATTTTGGTGAGCACTTGATACCTATAAGTCTTTGGCGCTGGTGAGGGGTGACATGATGTGAGTTTGGAGCAGTGCCGGAATGAAGGGGCTGGGGAAATGGGAGATCCCCGAGAAAACCCGCTGAACAGAGCATCGTCCAGCTTGATTCCCACGTGGAAAAATCCGGGGACCGATCCCGCCGGGAACTGAGCCCGGATCACCTTGGTGGGATGCGAGTGCTCTAGTCCTATTCAAGTGATTAAAAGTATTACTTTCAACGTAGGTCGGAATCACTTAAAATATTCAATAAATTCAGAAACAATTGCTGTTTTACCAATACTGAATGTTAGGTTTGTGTTATTACTTTAAACTGACCTATAATTAAAAACGCAACTTGGCTTATTATTGCACTAGACACTGGTGTAATTAAATACCCTTTATTGTTGATTCCTTGAAAAACAGTGACAGAACTATTCTGTGGCCACGACTGTAAAACATTCTTTACAGTGAGGTAAGCATGACATATTGCAAGTAAATAACGTTTGTTGAAATATTTAGTTATCTGTTCACAGGCAAGGTCAGCATAACGCTCAGTGCAGCATACGCCAAGCCGAACACCAGCTCCAGTGCTGATTTAGAAGCAGCTGAAACCAACATGCAGTTTAATGTAAGTTACGTGCAATACAAAAATAAAATATTTACATGGGCTGTACTATGCGTTGCAAGAATAGGTGGTTATACATTGTTGTTACACACACAAACACGCCGTCCTTCCCTCCATTCAAAGTTTAATAACAAATAATTTATATTTATCTCTGTAAGTACATATTTTACAAACACGTGTCTTAATACACAATTTTACTATTAGTAATGCGTTTGCGTAAAGAAACTAACTACTCTTCTAATTTAAAAATATCCTTCTTTCAATGTTTGCAATTTCCACAAATTATTCCTACGGAAAAATTATTTTTCAATTTCTTTAACGCGCATCTGGTTGTAAGTTAAAAGTATTAGGAAATATCATCGTCATAAGCAATAGCTAGTTCTAAATTGCATTGAAAAATATCGAGGTATTTTCGTTCATAGATTGTGATTTTGCCGTATACCGTCTAGTATATCACAGTGTTCTTTAGAATTTATAAAGTTGTGAAGAAACTAGCAAAAATGTATAAGTAGCTAAAAAAATAAGGCGAGATAAATTCATTAAGATCTTAAAATATACATGATGTGCAACTAATAGAAGGCATTTAGCGAAGCGTACAGCTAAATAAAAATAAAAATGAATGATTTGCGTAAGAAAGAGAGAGAAATACCGAGAAATAAGAAAACCATATATGTAAGTAATTAAGTAACAAATAGTAATAATAAGTTTTAAGATTTAACATTCCAAGAAAAAATTATATGTGATAAAATTATTTTTTAATACATATATTTCATTTATTGTTAGAACCGTCCGCTTATCTGAGATTATGTGTTATGTAATAAATACTATTATTTGTAAAACTAAAATTACTGACTATTCTCAAAATCCGTTTGAAGCAGATGCTGACCGTGTTCGAGACCACGGTGAAATGTATAATAGTAGGCTACTCCTACATTACACATACGTACGTGATATTCAATGTTATTTTTAAGCATTTGAAATATATATTTCCGTTTATATCTCGTTTCGCTCGTAAAACTTTGCGGAAAAAAAATATAGAAACACTCATATGCAGAGAGTTATAACAAATATTTTACTTATAGCTCATATTATTATATTTAAAAAGATTATCTTTTATTGTTTCAATGTTAAGTAATATTTTCATTAGCAGTATTGTATGTGATATGATATATATGATGTATGATATGATGGAATATGATGTATGTTACTTCATATATGATATGAATGATTAGATATTAGACTATATATGATGGAGTATGAAGTATTACGATATAGGCTATCATGCAATATATTAAAAGATGTATTACATGAAATTATATGTGACATAATGTGAAATTATATACGATGGTCGATGTACATTACTCTATGATATACATAATATAATTTTGACGTTAATATTATATTAAATGATTTTATGCGATATGACATGATATGATACTATATAACATTTGCTATGATATGATGTGATACATTATATTATATTACATTACATTACAGTATATTATACTATATTATATTATGTTACGTTATATTATATTATATTATACTATATTAAATTACATTTTATAATTTTATATGACTTTATTTTATGCTATATTATATATTATGTGTGTGACTTTCCCGTACAAGTTAGCTATTACCTTACACGCGTCAGGAAAATTTACAGTCTACATCAAATTCTGTTTCTTTTGTATTTATAGCTGGGATGGTTCGCACACCCTATTTACAGCAAGGAGGGTGACTATCCTGCTGTGATGAAGGAGAAGATTGGTAAAAACAGCAAGGCTGAGGGGCTGTACAGATCCAGACTGCCAGAGTTTGGTGAATACTGGGTTAAATATATCCGAGGTAATACATAATAAATATAATTTTACTGTGCCTGTATTGCCTCATTACTTTAAATTATAGGACGAGTTAAGTTGAAAATCTCTTTTTCGCATCCAGCCAAATCAATTTGTTGGAGCTTACTTAATATTTCACCAAAGAGTAATTTTTGATTCATTAATGTCCTACTGACGAAACTGCTGTTATTGTGCGGTCTACCATTTTGATAATACACTAGTTGATAATCAAACCTGTGAATGTAGAGACAAAAGATAAACATTTTAAGACGTGTACTATAGTAGGCAGTTAAGTTGGCGTCTGAGCTCCCTAGTGCTGTTATCAGGAAGGAAGGGCGAAGAGAAACGGATATCCTACTGCCCGTGGCCACTTGCCAGGTTGATACTAGCAGGGCGGAAAACATTCGGCACGTTCCATCATACATTACATAAGTGTAACATATTTGTGAGTTGCAGCCGTTGTGCTCTGGGGTACGTATATACCATTCAGGATATGCGAGAACTATTATAAGCTGGTACGTTTTACTTCCGTCCGTAAATATACGCAAGGTATCGATAAAACGATTCAGTCAACCAAAATTAATGGAAATGTTGTTGCATTTAGGCAAACCTGAAAATAAAATTCATTTATCCACCCTCATAATAATAGTCAGAGAATATAAGCCAGACTAACTGACAAGATCACTACGCCTACAGTATCTGCTTCGACACACATCATCAATATATTTTATTAATCGTACATCGAAGGGCTCTGTAAAAATATGTACAATGTCCGTGTTTGTAATAATACTTGGTATGGAAAGGGCCTGCAGCACGGATTACCACACATAAAATAACAAGTTAATAATTTAAAAACACGCTTTCTAAGAAAATTCAAAATTCTAATATATATATAACCATATACACATATACATACATAAATGTTTAAGATTGAGGCACTATCCATTATACACTTTACTAGTCTCAGCACTTAATGACAAACTAAGCCAAAAAAATATATATACAAAACACAAAACTATAGCGTCTCAAACCTTTATATATATATATATATATATATATATATATATATATATATATATATATATATATATATATATATATATATATATACGGCCCTAGAACTTAGCAATCTATGTACGCATATATTATGATTATGAGTTACCAAGAGAGTGGTTATTCTGAACCTACAACATACCTACTATATACATATATGACAAATGTATTTACTATTTTTACTTTAAACTTCTTTGTTTTTTTAGTCTCAAATATTGTTTATTGTATGTCAGAGTACTTATACAAGTCACTGAAAGTTAAATAAAAACTTGTAAAAAGCTTGAAAAAACATAATTTTTCGTTTTAGTTCACGTAATTTTTATAATGTAGTGGTATACATGTCATGCAACCCATAATATTGCTTTGTCACTGAACTTACATAAGTATGTAAAATTTCAGCTCAATCAGATACCAGCAAGTGGTTGAAAATTGGTTTGAAAATTTTGAAACTGTCAACTTACTTACAAACTAACATTGCAAGTTAAACAAAAGCTTGTAATAATGAAAACACGTAGTTTAAACTACTTGACACAATTCAGTTAGATTTATTTTGTCGACTTTATATTCATAACACAGAGGTGAACACATAAAAAATAGTAAACGCAGTGTATTAATTGCGGATAAAAAATTATGTTTTATTTCATTCGAAAACTAAGTAATAAATTCAATATATTTGAAAAATAATAAATGATAGCAGTGGGAAAATGTTATTTCAAACTCTATAAGAACTAATCATATTTTTTTCACGTTGACGGCGTGTTTTTAACATAACATTGTAAAATGAACTTCTAAAATCAAAATCCGTTTAGAATCGAAACGTTAACGTTTTTCACAATTGTGTTACTATAGCGTATTTTAGCAAAACTTCAGACCAAATATAATCATTTTTAATATTTGCAAATTAATTGAACCCTTGCGACAGTTTTTAAACCCGGGTTAGGGTTTTTAACTATCTACAACACTGCGAATAAGAGAACTAACAAAATGCATGTGACAGAATGAATCTGACCTTACAAGGATAAATGGGGTCAAGAATATATTCACTGAATGCAAAACAAGAATTTAAACCATCTACGCTATCATAATTTTACTTGAAGTTATAACAGACATTATGTAATTCACTACACATAATTAAAAAAAAAAGGATGGGTTCTCTCACCTGAAGGGTTTTTGCTTAACGTTGAATTTAATAGCACGCACAAATAAATAAATAAATACAAAATACGTTCTTGCCAACCAGGTTATGTCAGCTACTAACAAAGGATTTTCTTGATGTCAATCTAAAGGTAGGTAATTTTAATGTTAAGCTTTATTTTTTTAATTCAGAAATGGTGCGAAATATGTTAACTTTATTCAATCAATAAATTATTCATTCCTCCTGAAAAACCGAACCCCGAAATTCTTGACTACATAAGAAGCTGCGGCGATCGAGCGCTTGCCCGGACGATGTCGCAGTTCAGCGGTTTTTTTTTTATCTACCATTTTCCCCATCCTTGCATTCCAGCACTTCTAGATACTCATCGCATTCATCCTCATCGACCCTGAATGTCTTTGATGATAATATCCTTCAGTTCCGAAATAAACTAAGAAACAGTTTATTAAATACTTTATGTTGACATTTCCAGTGTCTGTTTTTTTCCTGGAGTAGTTAGTGTACAGTTCTTTCTCTCACACCCGTGTACTTTGCTGCTCTTGCTGTTGCTCTCTGTAAAGGCTCAAGCATTTATTTGTCGTTTCTTGATCACAACACTGAACAACGGTGTTTAATATTTCCCACACTCTACTATACATCTCCTTTCCGCGCTTCTGCAGGCTACTACCTCCACCTTACATTTTCAGGCATACGATGAGGGTCGATATTTTCCTAACAGTTATTTCACCGCTGTCGACTCTGTGTCGCCTCCTTATCTCCTATTCCTTCCCTTGTCCTGCTGTCCCCGTGCTACCGCGCTGTGAGACGTCAAGATAAATGCCCACTATAGTAGTTAATATATGTCTAAATTACGTTATCTACGGATGCTACAAAAATTTATGTTTTGTAATTGAAACATATGCAAGCGAATTATTTCGAAACGGCCGTCATCGCTGCAGATGAGCCGGGAAAAAATTAATTTTTGAAATTAATTAATTTTCTGTATTTTGGAAATTATCTTGAAAATTTAGTCCCCATGACATTATAAGAATTATGAAAGGTTATTGTCAGGATGCTAACTTTCAGTAAGGCCGCTGTGCAACAGGACTGATGAGAGAGCATGAAAACCGCCACAACAAAATCATGCAGTAGGCTCTGTGTGACTTATTATACTCATAAAACTATTTTATCCACTCAAGTTGAACCCTGTACTTGTATTGAAATATTATTCTAATCTTATCGCCATCTCCATGCACACCTTTAAACAATTACTACATACATTGTTATCAAGGTTCTACATGTTCCAACAGGTACCGCTGACTTCTTCGCCTTGAACTACTACACCACGTGGATTGTCGGCCACGTGGGCTCATCGCTTGAGAGGGCGAACCGGTGGAGTGACATGAACGTGGCCTCGTGGCAGGATCCTAGCTGGCCCAAGTCCGCGGCTTCTTGGCTGGCAGTGAGGACATTGTCTTCGACCTCATTATAACATTAGCTGTGTCCATTCAAGTGGGGTTTCTTACGGTCTGACTTCATTTCTTGCGACCACACGAGTACGGCTTTTAAATAGGACATCATTGTTAGAAAAACCATGTTATTTTTTTCAAGCAAAACTTATTCCGCGTAATGTTTCCGCAAGAATGCAGCCATTCCAGGAACCGTTGTCAAATTAAAGACTTGGTTTCGTTACATGTTCTTCAAATTTTAATAATAAAATTTACATCTTAATTAAATTACTCAATTTCTTAAAACATTATACGCTGAACTCTTTTTGACTGAAGTAGCTTTCTTTTTGACCTATCACTTGAGAAGCAATTTTTTAACAATAATTCGCCATTTAACTCCGTGGCCGTAATCGTGTGTGTAAGAAATCGTATGTGAGCAAGGTAACTGGGGGAGATTTGGATGGAATAATGATAGATTTTGTTACCTTCGATCGTATTTAAAAATATCCTTGTAAGCAGGCGTTACCGCTCGAGAAACAGCGGTGCGTGAAAAAGCACCACTTGACCAGAACTTAACATTATAGATATAAATATTTAAATTATTCGACAGATAAGTGATCATTCTCTTACTGAGAATGTACGTTCGAATAATATGGAAAATCATCTGAATACATACTGCGTGAAACCTTCTGTAATCATGTAATAGTTCAATATTTCATGTGGTTTTTATTTTGTACGTATGTGTAGAGAAGATTCATCAAAAATTTCATTTGGCTTAGACCTCTCTATATTTTTTTAAATCCAGTTTATCTTCACCCGACAAGATATCTTCAAAACCAATACAATTTCAGAACTAGTGCTGCGAACGAAGATTTTCGGCGCAAGTTGCATTACAAAGTAGGAAGACTGCAGTTCGAAAAATAATGCTGCCATTCAAATTTGATAAAAAAATATTGCAGTAATCTGAAATAAAACACGTTTAAATATTTTATTTATTTGTAATCCGATAATACATTTTTTCAATACTTCGCTAAATTATTGTACGCACTTTAATATTTTCTGTGGTTTTAGTTTGAAATACCTAAGTTTTTAATATAAATTATAGTTTTTGTTTCGGATATAAACTTTACTTATTTAATTTTATTTAAGTTTTACTATTAAGGTTTTCGCTAGTCTACATTCTGGCATTAAAATGCTTGATAGAAAATATTCTAAAGGTTTGAAATTATGTTAGCGAGTTCTTAAAAATTTTTAGAATTAACTTAAATGGTAATTACTGAGAATGTTACTCCCCATTTCAAGTCCATCACTTTAAATATTTTTCCACTTGTTTAATGTACATTTTGTTAAAATTAATAAATAATAGTGTCTTCTGCCTCCAGTTTTTTAAAGGTAAAGAACATTTTGTGAAATAATCCAAACAGTAAACTGAAGCATTATCTAACCAAAATACGTACTACAAGTGATGAAATCCCCTCATTGAGTCCAAAAATTTGTCTCTAGATAAAAACAGTTTCTCCGAATTTCTTTACCACGAACACACTTATTATATATTAAGACAAATCTTTCAGCACAATTTAACGAGTTGGGAGTGTTTCGTTAAAAACAAAGTCATATACAACTCTGTTAAAATTCATGATACTATGCTTGTTTTGTGCAGTATACTCCGTTTGGCATTAGGAAACTTCTTGACTGGGTATCCAAAAGCTACAATAACATACCCATACTGATCACAGAGAACGGATGGGCTGATACAGGAGAACTCAACGATACAATGAGAGCAAAATACTACGTGGTGAGTACCTTATGTTTGTTCACTATAATCGCAGCTTTGAAAATAAAACTATTTAAAAAAACTTTCAATTTAAATATCTAAAGTCGTTGACCTATTGCTTGAGAATACGTTTTACATAAAGCATTTAACTAGTTTGATATTTTAAGTTACTGCTCAACTTATTAAAAATGAAAAATTACGGACAGAAATGTTTCTAACCAATTTACTGACAGAAAAATGGCATATTTGGTTAAATTTACTTACTTAGGATTTTGACACATTTCATTATATTTAGGCTTTGTTTTCTGTTTCAAAAGCAATGTTTAATATAAACGCTCCCTTTTATAAATTTATGTGAATTTATGGATACTTTACGGAAATGTCTGTTGAATTAAAGGAAAGATTATTTTGTTATACATAATTTCGTTTCATTAATTAAATATATGTAAAACTTTTAGAAGAAACTAAAAAATAACCCTACGCATTGTTGTGCCTGCATCCTAGAGAAGTCCTATAAATATGCGAGTTTCCATAAGTGGGGCTATAGTTGCCTTCCGTAAATTAACGGACACTTGTGGGGAATTTTTTACCAGAAATTCTCCGTAAAGCAAAGAAAAAAATTTTTGGAAGTGCCACCAAATGTTTATAAGAGTTTTTAGCAACTGCTGTTTAGTACTCTTTAGTAATATACTAAAAAATTCCACTGGAATTCGGTACCACTTGAAATACTCTCATGTACACCATTATAAATTTTAACGGAAATGTATCGTTGATAAACGGATATAGTGTCCTTAAAAATAAAATACGGAAATGTCTGTAGTAAATATACACTACGGAATCATGCGTAATATGTCCGTAAATATGCATACACTTGCACGGAAAATGTCGTAAATCTATGGATTAGAGAGCTGTAAATATTACCGATATATTTTAATAACATCACCGGTAAATCTGCAAATATGTAGAAATGCAGTTCTAGCATTTCAGACATGTAAGTATGGCTCAGTTCCGTGTGATGAAACTGTTTTGCGGAAACTTCTGTTGGATTAGTAAATAAGTTTCCATGAATTCACGGAGGTATCCGGAGAAATTTTTACCGGAAATTCCAAAATTCGACGGAGAAAAATGTTCACAATACTTGTATTAATAATATGAATATTATTATTGTTGTTATTATTATTATACAAGATCTAGTTGGACAAACAATCGTACAATATGTATCTATCAGTAACAAAATGTAAACAAAGATAAATAACCATATTTTTTTTCCTATTCAGGTTATCAATTTTTTAAATGTTTGAAAACTTTTCAAGCTTTGTTATTAAATGGCCTTAACCAACCCGCTTGCAATACAGTGTTTCGCATAACTTCATTAGCCCTAAGTAAAATTTGACCATTCTGTGGTCTCCTATTTTTTAAGTGTTAAACATATTTAATGCTTTGTCAGTCGACCTTTTTAGTTCTAAAATTAACCTGTGCGGTCAATTCCCAAAAATATACTGTAAATTTTGTATTTAATTGTGACATACTTTACATAACATTAAGAGTAATAGCCTATACGTAGCTGTAAAATTTTACTTAATTTATACAAATCAGAGCACAGATGGTTTTAACACACATTTATATTATTATTATTAATATTATTATTGGATATTCACACAGTCACGTTGCCAGTTTCAGTTCACAGTTTAAAAAATAATATTGATTTTGATGCCTTCTTATAACTTGTTGAAGATTGTTCTACTGATATGTTATAATATATTATATACGTATATATTATATGATACATGATATACTGGTATATATGATACATGATATACTGGTATATATGATACATGATATACTGGTATATATGATACATGATATACTGGTATATATGATACATGATATACTGGTATATATGATACATGATATACTGGTATATATGATACATGATATACTGGTATATATGATACATGATATACTGGTATATATGA
>PNEQ01010544.1:0-49952 GCA_003012365.1 Medauroidea extradentata
TATATAGAAAATATTCTCAAACATGGCTTCACACAGAGAACTAGACTCTATCGATCAAACTGTTGAGGAGGTTATTGCCAAGTACACAGTCGGGAGTGATTCCGCTCTTTCAGATACTGGTGAGGCAGTAGCAAACACAAATGGCGAAAACGTAGACATGAAAACTATTTTTAGCATGTTGCAAGGTCTGCAAAATAAATTAGTCGAAAATCAGGCTAAGTTAGTAGAAAGTCAAGCCAGCCTTGAAAATAAACTAGTTGAAAATCAGGCTAAGTTGGTAGAAAGTCAAGCCAGCCTTGAAAATAAACTAGTTGAAAATCAGGCGAGCCTTGAAAATAAATTAGTCGAAAATCAGGCTAAGTTGATAGAAAGTCAAGCCAGCCTTGAAAATAAATTAGTCGGAAGTCAGTCTAGTCTCAAAAACAAGCTAATTGAACAATCAGTTAGTTTAGAGTCGACACTGAAAGATGAAATCAAATCCGTTCGCGAAGAACTACGTACGGAACTAATAAACACAATGATTAACTGGCGTGATGATTTAGATAGTCAGTTGGATAAGGCGTTAAATACAGTAAACACTTGCGCAATAAAGGTAAAAGAAACAGCACAAGAAACAAATGAACGTGTATCTAGCATAGAAATACAAGTACAAGAAACCATAGAGAAATTCACTGCTGTAGAAAATTATGTCCCACGCCCTCTTCAAGAGCGGTCGTAAATCTGAAGAGTAGTTACTTGGCGACATTTTTAAAAAATATATAGCAAAATCTGCTGAAGCGGTAATTTGAGTCGCCGAACTGGCAGACCTATGTTACTTGACCAGGTTAAAACAGTGCAGAATGTGCTTTTGTGCTGGTATATCATACGTATGTAGCTTTGAAATGGCGTACTCGTAATAAGAATTTATTCAATACCTGAATTATGTAGGCAACATTTTTATTTGATAAACTGCTCCAGACGTCATGTTCAAGGAAAATACTGTGATCCGACATCGTATTTTCCGTGCACATGCATTCAAACCGCCTTACAACATATTTTTTCTGTTATGTACACATGCGGGAGTGGTTTGTTTACTTTTTACGCACGCTTTCCTTTGTATCGTCTACTGGCTGCTATCTACAGGATCCGGGGACAGATTCGGGTTGAATATTTTGAGATCTTGAGGGCCGGTAGATCTTTATCGCATGACGTTTCCGACTTATTTACTCGCTAGCGAGTGGATCCGAAGTAGTTTCCGTAAGCGCCTCGTGAGTCAGTGGTTTGAGGGTAGGACCACGAGATGCGGCGAGTTGAAACATCCAATCACAGACCGTGGAAAACAACTGCTGACGAGCACATAAGGAAATGAAACAAGTTAGTACAAAGTACTTGTTATCAAAAATCAGTGTCTCTAAACGTGAGTGATGTCAGTGGTGTTAAGCCGTATATGTAAGACATGACTATATGAACTGACTGCGTGGTTCTGGATGCAGTGATAAGTACAGATGATGGTTTATCGCGGGAGTGGAGTTAAAATGGAAATAAGAAATGCGAAACAACAGAGTAAGTTAAAAGAAACATATAACTTTAAACATTGCCTTTCAGAGTTAGTATTTATTAAAATTGCTAAGAGCCCGACAGGCGAACGATAGTTTGAAATGTAACTGTTCCGAATGAACACTACTCAGTTAACGACGAACATAAGCAGAAAGAAAAAATAACAGGCGTAGTTAATAAAAACCTAAAATGGTGTACACGTGACCATATACACGTTTTATACCACGGAGACAGCTTCGTATGTCCGGCTAAGAGTCTCGGTTTATAAAATACGTTCATTTATATCTTCGTTCATTTACGAAACGACACCTGCGTGTGTTTGGCTAGGTTTACTTAGTCGTGTGACAGGATTCTCGCATACGGGTGCTTATTCAGGTTGTGATACAACGCACGGAATCATTAATTACCTCGCTTAGTTCATAGGAGCAATAGAATATCATTTAAACTACTTTTTAAACGATTCGAGTAGAAACTTTCCTGGGCTAACCTCGTCACATCTGCAAACGTCTTGCGACATTTAGAGAAGCAATAAAGGTGAGTTTTAATTTTGGAGTTGTGATGATCGATTTCGTCTCGGAACCATTGATCCGCATTTAACTACACGAATGTTTTCTGTAGGTTTTGTATTTGATGATAGTTTACTAGGGATAACCTATGACGTGGAAGTTGCTCCTGTTCGTTCTCTAAGGCAAAATCTTTATTCCAGGTATAACCGTAAGTATAAGACATAAAATAGAACGGTTGTACCCCAGACCGTGATAGTTTCACTGTTGGTAGCTGGTGACATTCACAACCGAAGTCGGAGGCTAATACATTACATTGCGAGCAACCTGAGCTTTGAGAATTAACATAGTATTGAAACTGTTAATACTCTTAGCCTAGGTGTTTGCGTTATAAACATAACAACGACGTTTGGAACCGACATATAAGGAAAGTTTCAAAATATCATTATAACAGCAGGTAGGCAAATGGTTACTTAAATTAACACTTGATATTTCGAGGTATTTATTAATACATATATTTGTTTATTTCTTTAGGTACATCGCTTAGTAGGAGTATTTACGTTTAACACATCTTACAGAAAAATTATGTTAAACGCACGTTAAAAAAAATAAATAAATAATTGTAAAACCAAAGGGGGATATCCTTGTTATAAATGTCCATGTACGCAAAAGAGTATTTTAAAAATTTTGAATGTCAACATTAATTAAAATGTCCGAGGAGACTTAGATTGGTCACCTTACCAAAGAAATTCGAGTCTGAAAATAACGAGCTGCAGTGCAACATTAAAAATTATTACGCGAGTATGTTATTTTTCTAGGCAGCACGTAGCAAGTAAATATTTACAATACGCTGGTAATGTTCATCTTACATAGTCAGGGATGTTGTACAGGTAAATTTTTCTTACCTTTGATTACTGTCTCCAGATGATTGCACAAATACCCTGTTACAGTAAAATATTATTTAACTATGTAAAGTGTTCCTTGTTCAGCCATAGCGTATATGCAGTAAAACACATTAGTTTGTTTGTCCTTGTATGCGGGACGCTATATTACTAAATGTGATCATCGATCGCATTATAGCCCTGGAAGGATTTTACACAACATACGTTACACATTGCTATTACAAGAAATAGGCACTAGAATTTTGACTCGTGTTTTCTTGACAAAATGTGTTTAATCACTTTAACTGGCTTAATTCAGTTATCACGCACAACTAGAAACAATTATACGTCTTACGTTTACGTATACCTTCACAAATTTTAGACTACTTTGAACCTGTTCGTGTGTTGAACTGTTTCTTTTATTCCTCAGCCTTATTTTTAACAGTAAAGGCGTTAATTTCTTTCTAAAAAAACCGCATTTGGAAGAACGATCAAATCACATAATCTCGCACGAACGATGTTACCACCAACCAAATCGTTTCTTTGGCGCAAGTTCGTACAATGCATAATTTTGCTGCCGGTGAAACCAAATATATGATTGCCACATAATATTTTATTAGGTTAAACTTAAGTTAAGTATTTTCTACAGGAACAAAAATTGTGTATGAAATCAAGAATACTCTGCTGAATATAAGTTGAAACGAAAAATATATATTACACCAACAAAAAATTTGTTTTACGTAAACAAAATTTTTTGACAAAATTAATTTATTACTTTCATTTGATTTACGTCTTATGTTACGCAAGTGGTGAAGTTAATCCGTACCCGCATTAACTTGCGCTTAACCACAGAGTGGGATTGAACACAACAGTTTCGTTTTAAAAAATTAACGCGTGACATATATATGTGTTTATTTCTTAATTATATATGTGTAATATATATCTGTATGCACATATATTGTTCGTACATATATATTGCAACTATATACGGGTGTATTATCAGTTCAGCGGTTACAAACTATCAGGAGAGATAGAATACACCCAGACGATGGGAAATCACACAGAAGTACATGGTCGGAAGCGAAGTGAAGAGATTTTGGTCAGCGCTTAACATCGTGTGCTGGCGAGGGATGACATGAGGTCAGAATGGAGCATTGTAGGAATGAAAGGGCGGGGAAAACGGAAGATTCCTGAGAAAACCCCACCGACAAGCGGCATCCTCCGGCACGATTCCCACACGAGAAAATCCGGGAATCGCAGCTGGATCGCTTAGGTGGGAGGCGAGATGCCTGACCCCTCGACCAAGCATGTTCGGAAACGCTTACCTGGCGCAGTAGTGACGACACAATGCAAAGAAAGAGACACTAACAAGAGAAGAAAACATGTTTAGTGGACATATTTCAGCAAATATTCTGGGAAGTCTTTGGCTGGTGATGGTGATCTTTAACTTAGTTCCTTCGTGTGTTTAGTGTTGTCACTACTGCGCCAGGAAAAGTTTCCCACCATGCATTGCTATGTGGTTTCCCATAGCCTGAGAGTACTCTATCTCTCCTGAAAGTTTGTAACCGCTGTGCTGATACATCCTTATATAGTTGCAATATATGTATAATTACGCGCAATACGGGTGTATATACAATCCAAGCGTTCATTTTTTTTAAAATTAAACTGTTCTGTTCCATCTCCCTCTGTATTAAATAAATTCTTAATTATAAGATTATATTGGTGCATAACACTTCACAATTGCAAGGAATAAGCTGCTAAATACTGACCACCAAGAAATGAACCCGCAAGGCGAAACATTTATGTAACAAAACAGAACTGAATGAAGCATAATTATAATCGTATCAGAAATACTTATTACCATAATCTCAACTGAAACTATGAAGTATAGTCAAAATCGTATAGAAACACAAGAAAAATGAAGTTAATGCCAGTAATAGAATATTTCACACATATACACACATAAACACACAATATGAGAAACTAATACGATACCATCGTATATTCACATTTAAGTAAATTATTAAAATTATTTGATAAATATATTTTGTACAGTAGCACGCTGTCGCGTTTTCTCAGCAAGTGCATTCCAAGACGTGTTCGTACAACAGTCAGCTAAAATAATATGGAATAAGCTTTGCTTCTGTGTCTTGCTATTATAGGTGATTCGGAATAAAGTGAACACTCAAAAATGCCCTGATTAATTTCTATTTTCTGCTAGTTTATATATTTCCGCTGCATGTAAACATCGACATTGCCACGTGTTTTTATTTACATAGGATCGTGCAATGTTCACAACTACATTAAACTGCTCCGATACATTTTAGCTACAATATCTACTCATTAAATGCAAATGCAAATGAAATTTACTTCTTTGTAGCTAAATAGTCAGGACTTTTAAAGTAAAGAACTCTTCAAAGAAGAATATGCTTTGTAATTCATGCATTTTTATGTCGTAACCATGATAGCTTGTCGTAGTTAGGAGATACATGGTCGCGTATTTTTTGTTAAAAAATGTAACGTAAGATATACATATATTTAGTAATTTCTATAATCTGGTAGATTGTGTGTTTGTGAAGTGATATAAATAATGATATAGTATTAAGAAACGCCAAAATTGTTTAAAAGTTATGGTAGAAGGAAATTAATTACAGTTACAATTTTAACGTCGCACTGAAAAAATGGATTGCTACGACAAATAAAAAATGAGTTTGATATTAATTTTGTAGCAACAAATAAATTACTGCTAATTTAATAATCGTAACGTTGAAGTTACCAATGGAATTTATTTGCTTCAACACTGAAATTTTGTTGATATAATTTATTTAAATCAAACTTATATTTGGTTCGTTATACTAATATTTTCGTTAGATGTTATATTTAACAATACGTGCATTTGATTTTATCCAGAGTATTTGTTCCCGTTAAAAATACGAACACTAGTTTGCTAATACTATTTTATGACTTTGTTTTTACTATCGTGTTTACTTAAATCAACTGTATTTATGACATACTATACGGATTTGGTTTCTTGTAACGGCAGTCATTTAGTACACACGTGTTATCTGTTACACACACGGTGGTTTAGGAAACTCGTTTCACCGTTTTATAAGTACAGGTATTTACTAAATATGTGGAGCATTCATTATTGTATTCGTTTGCATAATTAAGTTAGATTAAGTGACAGAAGATAAGTATAACGGTTAAAAACATTTTGCCGAGTGCACACGAGTCTAATTGAATCACGAGTTTATCAGAATTACATGTCGCAGGTATGTAAATATAAACATTAAAATATAAAGCATTAAGTTGTGGGTGTCTAAGGGTAACGTGCGTGGTTGGTTATTTAAAGGTTGTGGGATAGAATCCATGTGCAATCATTATTTTTATATATATTAACACGTAAATGTATGTATGTAAGTACAAGTTGTAAATAACTGTACCTTTCGTGATCAGAGCAAGCAAAATCATTTAAATGTCGTATGCTCTAATGGCTGCTCAAACAAATGTACATTTGATTGAACAATATTTTTATGGCGTCATCAACCACATAGTTTTGTTAAAACAACAAACACATTTCAAAGAAATAATTTGTTTGTAACAATCCATGCATTTGTTTGCAAGTAATGAAATATATCATTCGGTTGTTTCAAACAAATTTTGCTTGATATTATAATTTTTTTTCAGTATACGATTGCTAACTGTACATACATTTTTACGCTGCAACAAAGTTAATGTCACTTATTTGTTTGTTTGTCATAGCAATCCATTTATCGAAGTGTGATTCTTTGCAAGCAATTAAAGTAGAATTTCCAATATTTCCGTAAGGATAGCATCTTCTGTGTGATATGTATAACTGTAACCTTAAATTAATATACTGTTAGACAATAGGAGCGTGTAAGCCACTTATTTTGTTTTATTGCACAGATTTGAAACTGACCAGAAGACGAATATAAAGCGTAACATTCAAACCCTTTAATGCTAGGCTGGTTAGGAACACCAGGACGTTTACTGTTTGAAGATAAGTATAGCAACTCGTGGATACTTACTAAGCCAGTGTTCGCTCTCCCAGTTCGACTCTACAACATCTGGAAGAGAAGGCCATCCTTCAAGGTGAGTCACATTCAGGTTTCCCCAATATTGAAGATGAAAAAGAGACGTAAGCTGTCAAGCGTGAAGATTATCAACGGGCATATAATTTGATATATGTATAGTAATGTGTATTATTTTGAATTAATACAAAATTACATGTTATACCTCACTTTTTAAAATTATTCAATAAAGTAAAATAACATCATTATGAATTAAAATAATTGTTACTGAAATTTTTCTTTTCTATCTTTAAAACAAAGTGTAGCTAATCCTTATTATTTGAATTATTTTGTGTTAGTATTTTAAAATATTTTGTGCTCATACTACGTATGTTCTTACTGAAGGCAGCGAATTTTACAAAACTATATTTAGTTGTATATTATGTATTTAGAGATACTCTTTATTCAGTAAAATTTTGTCTATATATATTTTTTTCTTTCCCATCTTTACCGCTGAAATTTGATGAGACAATAATGCAAACAAACGACTGTTCTTTAAAGCCACAGTCTTTATAAACCTACAAAGATTTAAACCAATCTTGTAAGGAATATTTGACAAACATGACGAGGCTTAGCAATGCCGTGTGTTATCTTATGCCTTACCCGTTTATTTCAAAATGACATGTTCACCATTAGTTAAGTTGTGTTATGGAGTGACTGTAGTTAGGTAAAAGTTTAACTTAGCCTGAATCTGCTCTAGTGGATGTACTAAAACCAGAGGATTTCGTCAAGGAACAAACGCAGATCGAGAAATAGAATTCCACGCCGGGGGTGTTGAATCACTTAACTGGATGGTTGGATGATATGTAACTGAAAAAAAGTTGTTCACCTGCGAAATCGACATTTCAAATTTGGCACTCAACATTATTCCTTTGCGGTAATTTTAAACAATAACAAAATGTATTTTTTTCTACCGGTATTAATAAATATAACATGGATACATAGTAATTAATTATTTAACCCCCTCGTAACATACCTTCACAGTAACGTTACAACCAAACTATTCATTGCGGCAAATAGAAGGAAATTACATTACAAGCGTGTTGAATATGTCACTCCATAGACAGTGTTAATTTTTACATCGTGTTCGTAAAATTAATATTATTATTAATTTACTATTCACATTACTGTGTATGCTTCCTAAAACGTATTACAATTTATTTATTATGATCTTGACTACAGAAGAATTAATTTATTTTACATTTCGTAATTGTAAGCTAACATATATTTACTTTGTATAGAACCGATATCATGGACATACGCCATTGCTTGATATCGGTTCTATACATAATACCAACCCATTGCAAGAATCGTTCAAAGATCACATATATTTACTGTTTAACATATATTGTGAAAATTAGCAGACAGTTGCAATCCGAGTTATGTGTGGCGTGCCAAAGTGGAACAGTTGTAGCACTAATTATTAGTATTTCTGTAGTAAAATAGGTCATTTGTAGCATTTGTAATTGTTGATGCCTCGAGTCAGGTATTAAGTTAACCATCTTGACACGATGGTAATTAATACAAGAGTAATGAAGTTGTATGATTATAATTAAGTAGTTTAGGATCAGTTTAGTAATAGTACATAACAATCAAGTGCCTCGAAGTGAAGAAATAAAGTGGTCTGCCGTCACAAAAGGCTTGGGCAGGACCGGCAGCCCACTTCCCCCTCTTTGCATTCATCACCACTCTTCCGCAGCACCTCTGTAACAACCTGGCTTTGGGGGTTACTATCAATTATTTGCTTCATTATATGCATTTCGTTAAAGTTATAAGACAGTGTAAATAGTATTTATTATTCGAGTGTATATCAACAAATGTGAAAAGTGAAGCGTAAATGAAAGTAATGAGCAAATAAAATGTAGTCAGTGTCGTAATTAAGTAGTTCAGTGTTTCCATTGGCTGGAAGGAGTTCCCGAGGGTTATGGGATAGTTGGGATCTTTTCTTGCCAAAAATGAAGGTGTGAGGGTCGTCGTCGTGTTTTTGAGATAGAGAAATTAAAGTGAGCGTGGAAGAAGCTGTTGGCGTCCTACCCGGCCACTCCGTCAAGACATTTCAGAACAAATTACCGTGTAAAAACGTGCAAGGAGAAGCGGGGCTGTCTCGTATACAGCTGTATCAACTAGTATTACAATTCTCCAACTCAGTGAGCGGCGCTAAGCGGTATGTGAGACCGGTTTGATATGATTTTCCTGAATTCTTAATTCTCATGCCCGGACTCAATTAGTCTGTGCGGATTTAAGGGGACCGTCGCATTATGAGACGAAATGTTGTTATCAGCATTGTCTAAAATATGCATAAATGTAGAGCCCGTACTGTATAAATGTTTGAAGTTTTGAAACACGTTTTATGCGAAGCATAAAACTATTAAAACCGAATGTCCTTACATAGAACATTTGTATATTTTCATATACTGAGTTTTTTTGGTAAAATAATTGTCAGCGAAGCCCTAGGAATGTAATCACTTAAGCATTTCTAACAGCCGCAATTTAATACAAAATTGGTAGAATTTCGGGCTCAAAACTTTTAACTCCTGCTGACTCTCACAAGTCGACATGACATTTGTACTTACGTTACGATGTTAGTTGAGTGACACAATTAATTACTAATTCCTTGTATTATAATCTGCATAGTAACTGCTATGTATTTGTTTGTTTCCATAAAACCAAACAGGGCGCAGCCTTGATAAGAAAGCTCTGTTGCTCGGCCAGTTTTGTAATCCCGACGCAGATATTTGTTGTGAAATATTATATCTGTTTTGGGTTTACTTACTAGACCAGCAACCTAACATCTGATTTTACTCTGCAACATCTGGCAGAGAAGACTCTACATCGAGAACAACAGGTTCAGCAACAATCGTGTGCCTCTCAGTGTGTCAGTTGTCAAGTAACGCATTTTCCTTGGAGAGTTCTGTCGAAAACTTGCAAACATTCTAAGTTTGAGTAAGTGAAATGATCACAGTTTCAATAAGTAGCGAGGTTTTTCATAAGCATATCCGTTCATTTGTCTATGTTGCCTGATACAAAAGTGAAAAAAACAACAGATTGGGTAATAAACTGTGTGTGTATATATATATAACTACTTACACTGTAAAATTTCTACTATTGAATCTGTAATTTGAAAAGTTCAGTTTAAATTAGTAACCAAAATGTCATTTCCACAACTTCACTCGATCTTAGTCACGTTTAATAAATAGCATACCACCGTTTACAAAGCGAGCATGGTGTTACATTTTTGTTTGCTCTTTTAAGTGAATTATGTGCTTTGATAAGTTACACTTGAATATACAGTGATATTTACAATAGGCCTTGACAGTAATAAGCACTTGTGTTGTTCAGTCGTTATGGACGGAATAGTTTTCGAATATTCATTTTCCCTCTGTACCTCTCTATGAAGTTACCCAGATTTTAAAAATTCCCTTTCTACAATAAACAGCAAGTTAATTAAAGGTGGTGCGGGATAACTTGAGCACTGAAAGAAAGCCCTGCTAAATGTCTATGTTCTGTCTATTCGTATCTTTACGACGGGAAATGTCTAACCCTTCTGCACACGTCACGTGATGTCTTCGTGTGTAAAATAAATTGTGCAGTCGATAGAAACCTGTGCGGTTTGGTAAACAAAAGTTTATTTATTATATAAAACACAAATATGTAAAATTCTATTGATTTTTTTTTCAGTACTGCTCTATTTAAACAAGAAATTATACGGAACTACAATCAGCATATCGCTGCCAACCTTCTAACGAGTATAGGATAACTACTGTTCATGATAAATTATATAATTATTTTTCAAAGGTTAAATCTTTAGCAGTCGGTTTATCCCGAACGATCTATAGTAATAAATAGCTGTACAAAAGTAATACACATTACCGGTACACAAAAACGAAACATTACTTTCATGACAACTTTACTTTTCCAGTGTTTACATTGGATGAGTGGTTGGGGTGTTGGCATAACGTGCCAAAGGTCTTGCTTTCGGTTCCAGATGGTAACTCGTCATTCTGTTTACTTGTAAAGCATGATTTATTGAGCTATGGCAACATTTAGAAAAATATGGATGGCAAAATTTAGATAAAAGTAGAATAACGTATAATATAATAATTCTTTCTTTGAATTTATAGGTACAAAATTCGTGTTACTTTTTCAATAAGTGAAAATCTTTTATTCAAGCTGTGATTTTATTTTGCTGGTGCTATTTGTATTTGTCCACTTACTCCATATGGAACAGTTTCAACAATTTTACTATGTGGAAAATTACTGAAAAACTGTACACAGTTTCCCGTTTAAAGTGCGTCATCTCATTACTCACTTCTGAACATCTACCAACTCAGAATATCTATCATCCGAAATTGCATAGCTACAGTTGAAACGTAAACTTATTTCATTCGTATTTAATAGGAACCAGAAAATTTGGCAAATCTTGAAGTTGATTACCGGAATTCGTAATCCTTAAAAAAATATTAACGTTAAACCTATTTACTAATATTTTGTACGTATTATGTTCCACGAAAGGAATAGCTTCAAAAACATTGCTAGTGTAGTTTGAAAAATTAATTATGCACTCCAATTTTCTGAAGTGACGATATGATAGTTGCCCTGAATATCCTTACTCATCCTGCAGATTACTATCTGAGATTATAAAAGCAACGTCTGCTGGTTTAGAATGCACATAAGGTGAGCAATCCTAGCGTGGATAGTGTTTGTATATAAGAGTGCAATTTGTATCCACTTTTACTTCTATATTAGTTATTGTTTGAAGAATATTTGACAGCTTGAGTCTTCTACAGATTCTTGAATATATAAAAATAATGTATTTATAATTCTTTAAGGAAGTAATGCAACTTTAATGTTTTGTAATAAATAATTGCAACACACGATACATACTATCAGTATTTACTCAGAATAAGTTAGTATTTAAACATATTCCAGATCGTTATGTTAAAATTGCAAAATTTTTCAATGAAAGGAGTTAGTATGAAAGTTCTACTTGTATTATGTCATTGTTAATACTGAGGCACAGAACGGGTATATATTTAAAAAAGTTTACTGTATTTGCTGTGAGTACATGAAATACACTTGGTGAATAAAATAGCATAAGTCAACACTAATTGTTCATAAACTATGTCAAAGAAACTTTCAGTAAACCAGGCAAAATCGAAGAATATGTAAAATTTTATATTGATTTTTCTGATTTTCTATGTGTGTGCGTTTGTGTGTGTACCCGTGGTGTGGGCAGTTCCCAGTGTGTGTGTGTGTGTGTGTGTGTGCATGATACGTGTATGTGTATGGTGAGCGTGTGTGGTACGTAGCGTATGTGTATGTTAGTTATGAAGTAAGTAAAAATGTGTCATTATTTATTTCTGGTATAGGCTTTTATTTATTTTGTGCATGTTACAATTTAGATTGTAATTGTTAAACGTCTAGGTTTTCTGGATTAATTTTAATTGAGTTAATTTTTAGTGTGTTCAACACTTGGCATAGCGTTTCCAAATAATGCATTATTAACGATTTTGTGTATGTAACGATTAGTTGTATTATAGTTTTATCAATTATTGTAATGTTTTTGGGCCAGTCTATTTTATCTGTAATGTTCCTCACTGTTGAAATTCGGTTTCTAAAGGCTTCTTGCATATTTTTATTTTCAGGTTCTGTTTTAGCTGAAGAAAAACGGGAATTGTTTACCCCTTGGCAGATATTGAACAAAAAAATGGAGACTTAATGTATGTGCTTGTTAAAAAAGTTTTTGATAAATTGTACGGTAACATACTAAACATTTGCTTATATTCACCCCTCGTAATTTTTTTTACTGTTAAGTTTACTTTGCATTATTTTTCTCACTAGTTAAGAGTAAGACAAGTCGACGGTGCCTTTACTTTACCTCTTGTACAAAATAAGTGGAGAATAAATAACAGGTAGATTAATAACATCTTCAATCAAACTGCAGTTACTTAACAACTCTACGCATTAAGATAATTATTTTAAATTTTCCTTATGTAGAAATTCATGGAGATGAACAATGCTAATAAATGTTCAACTGATGCCTTGATATAATTATTAAACTGTACTAACTATAGGCCTATACTTTACAAACAAATCGTTGGCAGAAATATTTTACACTGTGTTTTGAACGAGGTAATTCAGATTTGCCTAGGATAATCATGAAGCACATGCATCACGCCGTGGATGTTTTCCATTTTCCAGGAATTTCATTGATACAAACATTTGTGATTATGGTACATAAAATACAGTATTTATTGTATTTAGATTCTGTGGTGAAATCTCAGTAGTATTAACGTTGCTGGTAACGTTCTACTCAAAATTTTATTGACTATTAGGTAACTTTTTGGCCTGTGGACACATATGCATGCACGCGTCGTACACCTTAACTTCAAATACAAAATTTGGCAGTTTATTATTTATCAATAAGTAGGGCCACGATTATGTCGCGAAAAGATTTTTGCCCCACTTTGTTTCAGTGGCTCACGTGCACGTCTGCAGTTCTGTTTCGAGGTTATTGGCAGCGTGTCTTTGTTCAGACACGTTTCTCATTTGACTGCACCAATCAGAATAAGATTATTGTGAGTATGTACGTCTATAATTTGCCAAGGCCAGTGAGAGTAAAATCATCCAACCACAGAGGATGTAGCAGAGCTGCAGGCGTGCACATGACGCATCGAAACCAAATGTTGCAAAAATCTTTTCGCCATAAAATCGCGGCTCTATCAATAAGTTTGTAGAAAATGTGTACTTTTAATTCATGGTAATTCAAGCGAATTGCTGTAAGTTTACTAAATATTGTCGTACGAATTCAAGCTCTGACGTGAGGAATTTATATTTTCCAATGGTTATTTCTTATGTAATAATCAGTACAGATTAACATACTTCTGATATTTTTCGAAGTCTTGGACAGTCAACTGGTCACTATATCAAACCAGCCAATTTGATATTTTTGGATAATCAGAACCTGATGATCTGTTTTTGTTACTTCACCAGCACGTTTTGAAATACGTAACTTAAATTCGCATACCATACATGCGATTTGGCGACAAGTGTCATCGCTAATCGTAAGCTACTACCTACGTGAACTAAACGATGTGAACGAAAGAAGCGAGTGTTATCGATCAATAGTATAGTACGATTGCTAGCCGTCCGGTTGGCAATACTCAGTAGAGATATCTTTGTTGAAAATTGGGAATCCTACTAATTATCTCCGCTGTACCAACGATATCTTGCTGTGGTCTATATGTTTTCAAAACACTCAAAATTGAATAATTAAGATCTTCGTGATGCAACAGGTTCTTTAAGTACAACAGGTACAAATGTTACTACTTATAATAATAATAAGAAATATAATATAAATAATAGTATATGAATTTCATAAAAATTT
The DNA here is from genome assembly GCA_003012365.1 of Medauroidea extradentata. NCBI lineage: Eukaryota > Metazoa > Arthropoda > Insecta > Phasmatodea > Phasmatidae > Medauroidea > Medauroidea extradentata. Next base: position 14,399 of record PNEQ01010544.1, read on the forward strand.
TCTCCTCTATATGAACTTAAGCCTTACTTAGTTGAAAAAATGAAATCTAACGGTACACTTTTGAAAATATCTGCTAAGGTAATTTATATCTAATTAGTTTATTGCTACACGAGATGTCACAAATAATATTTATTTAGGCTTAGCGCACAGTCTTACCAAATAATAAAAAGTAGTGTCTTCAGCATAGCTAATTAATTTGTTGCGTCTATTTCACATTTCAAGAATACCACATATATTCCTCATTAATTAATTACATACTCAGTATAGTGAAAATTGGCGTAAAACATTACTTCTGCAATAACCGGAAGCAAAAAAAAATCCCGAATAGTTTGCAAAATATTCGTAAAAATTCCTTACGTATTATTTTGACGAATTGCTGATTTAGCGGGAGTAGAAATTATATTTAAAAGATGTAATGATAAGACGTGTTTCTATGTACTCACTGCCTAAATTCCTTAATAGTGAACTAATCAGTACATAACAACCTTCGATATCATGACGTTTCCACTTCTACAATAACAATATTCAAATTGCACATGGTTAATTCCCCATTTATTCCACGAGAAAGGTAAATCGTGAAACGAAATGGTCAGTTGATGTTCGTATGTTTTCCGGTAGCTAAAAAATCACGAGTTCCTAGCCATTTAGTATACTCAAAAACAGGTATTTGTTGTGAAAAATGTTGTATGCGTCTGGTATATTTTCTGGACTTGCCACCTGACATCTGATCCAACTCTGCAATGTTCTGTACATAAGATTCTGTATCAAGGTCGCAATCTTCAGTGATTACGCTCTAGAAAATAGTTTGTAAATTTACCAGATGTGCGTACAGGAGCGCTAAGAAAGTATGTATGGTAGAATAGTTTCCCAAACGTCCGTGGTAACACTCCTAAACTTAAATATAAAACAGTCAAATGTTTACTGAAGTTACCAGACTTGTATTGTAACATTTCTAAAAATTTGCATATTTACAAGACGGAAGTATGGTAACTGTCCCATACTTCGTCTGGGATAATAACTTCCTAAACATTTTAGGAAGTTTTTTACAGTGTATATTTACTGCTATAACTTTCGTCCTGTGAAAGTCTCATGTAGGCTACATTTGCCTTATAGATTTATGTAAGAAATTTCAGTGGCTTCATTATTTTCTTTGCAATAAAATTTTACTTGGTACGTTTACTGTCCAAATGAAAATAAAACATGTATACATATTAAGTAAAATCCATTTTTATGATTGACACGAAAAAGTGTATAGCTTATATGTTCTAAAAATACCAATGCACTTGTATTCATCGAATCTTTTATACGTGTTAAGTGTCTCACTAGACGGAAGAAAAATACAGTATGTACCACAGTCATGTTGCAAGACAGAGTTATTATTTGGCCAATAACGAAATACACCTTTCTTATCTAATTTTATAAAGTGAGAGCCTTTTGGACACTCCTGCTGGATCTGCAGCTTGACAACAAGGAAAACTCTATACAGCTCCGGATTATTACTTCAAAGTGAGGTTTTATTGCGTGTAAAACAGTGCAGCCAATGTCTAGAGCAACACTTTTTTTAGTGAAAATACTTCTGCACCAACTTTTTGCAATGCTTTACGTGCAGATCTGTACTCTAATTCATGATTGTTAACAGGAGGTATCTGTGCACAGGTGGCACTCATTTGGCTACGCCAATCAGAGCAAGTTTACAGTGACTCCACAAGTCTATGTGATTAGTGGACATACCATTGAGACGCTGAAAGTTATCATCGTCCAATCAACGGCCATGCAGCAGAGCTGTAGGTGTGCACATATGGCACTTAAATACGTTGACAAGTTGATGCAAAATTCATTTATCGATAATCAGTTGTTCTACCACCAATCTCACTCATACAAAGAAATATTTTGTTCGTATATGTGTGAGAATGTTCCTTGGATTAACGTTTTGAAATTTATTTAACATTTAGCTCAACCATTCAATTCGTGTAAGATTTGTAATTAACTTTAAAAGTAAATATAATTTTCAAGAAATCGTTAACTGTATTAAGTAAGTCTGCTTTAAGCCATAATATGCCTAAGCCGAAATCACCCTTTCAGATTTATTTAATGTTAAGTATAATATAAATTACCGACGTTTTAATGAAAAGCGGAATTTTGTCATTTAGACAGTAACATAGTAAAATGTCTGAAGTTAATATACACTATGAGGAGAGAGTTTCAATACAATAGCTACATTGGGATATTTATCTATAGTACCGTATCACATAAGAAAATAACGAAAGTGGGGCTTTGAAAAATAAGTTTATTTTAATGTCCGTAAATATTGGAAAAACTCACAAAACATTATCGAATCAGTATTTGATGAGATCTGTTATGTCCTGAGAAACAAACTGATTTGTATGAAAAATTTTCTACTCGCCGAAACATTTGTGTGTACATCGTTCAGACTCTGGTAGCTAATGTGATTTTTAAATTGCTATTTTTAAAGGAATATTCTGCCAATGAAGTAGGAAATGGGAATTTGCATGCAGTAAACTCAGGATTTCCCGCAACGGGTGAATAAATAGCACAACATGCAAAACCACCGAAAAAGCATTGCAGACGAAAATGTTTGTGGCATAATGTCATGCTATGGAATTTGTCGTACCCAGTATAACAACACGACTTGGAGTAAGTCTTTCTTGTACTCCACACATATCGTAGTAGCACTACCGAGTTAAGGAGCTTCTAAGTGGATCAAATATGGCACTTCCACGTTAAGCAACCTTTCTTATCTGCAGTGCAGTTCTGGAGATGTGAACGAGTTAACTGTGCCAACCAAGCAGATTTTACAATCGAGAAAAAATATTATAATTTATATTTTACTACATTTCTTAAAAATTTAATACCGGTTACGTTAACTAAGTGGACATATCAACAATAATACGATTGTTCTATATTTCATTTTATGTGATTTTGTGAGTATTGTCTTCAGTTAGTGTCTAGGTTTTGAAAACTTGTCTTGGTCACCTGAAGAGACGTACAATACATAAACTTAAACTTTTGATTTAATCGCCGCTTGCCTAGTGATATTTGCATACAGTTTTCAGAAATAAAAATACACATTTACAAAACTTAAAAATATCTACTAACCATCTGTTGGCTAAATTCTCAAAATATTGCAAAGCATGCCTATAAAACTCGTGTTCTATCCCTGCACGCAGAGTTGCCACATTGTGCAAGGAATATTCCGATCTACATCACTGCGTCACCAACATTTCCGTCTCCAATGTTGTTCGCAATTTACGTGGTGAGCTTGTTCTATGTCCATTCCCAGACACCATGTTTACACACTTATATACATGCTGTATATGTTGTTTTGTCACTAACAAACGGTGGTGCCATTAGCAACATTTATACGCAGCCTAGATAAATTATAATTGGCAAAGTAAGTCAGAACTAGTGCATTGTTTGTAGACACAGGTTTTTCCGTATAACATACATTTACAGTATAACAATCGAAAAATGGAAAAATGTTTAGTGACAAACTCGTGGTTGTTGGAACGTATATTGGTTTAACTCGTTTGAGTATGAAACGATATTGTTATTGCATAACAATTCTTTAATCAGGCTTACTAGTGTATTTCAAACAAACGAAATATATAATACAGTAATATGATATTGCATGCTAAATGTCACTTACCATTAACAAGTAATTATACCAGACCATGCATGGTGTTCTTTATCACTTTAAATTATTTAAATATATAATATACCGTTTTATGATTAGTTACTCATGTAAAATACCCAAGTTAATATTATTAAAGTATAAAAAGCTACGTAAATTTATCTTTGCTGTATCAGGAGTTTGATAATAGTATAGTTCTACAGTGTACAATAAAGAAAAAAAACTACAAGAAGGTAAAAAGTAAATATGCCTGTATTACTGATTGCATGCTGCAGGTAAAGTAACATTTATTACATCGAAATAACTCTTAAGTAATTTGTGCACGTGATATTTTTTTTATTTGCCACAAATAACATAAACCGGGCATTGATATGATCTTTGAAAGAACTGTGCAATGGGAGTGCATGACTAGATTCAGTTTCTTGGACGTACTCCATTGCAAATTGAATTACTGTCAAAGAAAACTAAACAAATAAAAGAAAACCATAAAATAAGCAGAGTATGCTTTAGTCAGCAAGATACATACACAACATGAAATTCCAAAATGGAATCGGGTCAAATAAAAACAAGGAACAAACAGATAATAAATGAAAATAATAGCCACAAAATTCTTTGGGAAGACTCGAAACCACTTACACAGGAAACTAACAAAATTAAAAGAAAAATCAAAGAATCAGCCTTTATTATTAGCAATAGCAATATTTTCAGTCAACAGAGCATTGAATTAAAAAAATATGTGGACCCCATTGATTAAGAGAGAAACATCTTTACAGCACAAAACAAAAACACACACACTCAACCCATCACAACCAATCAGAGTCAATCTACGCTGCGCGACCAATCAGGAGACAGCGCGTCTCCCATTGGCTACTGTGTTTTGTTTCGTCTCTTCATTGTGTCGTTTGTCTTTTCTGTATGTGTCTGATATCTGTTGCTTTTTGTTTCGTCTCTTTGTTGTGTCTTTTTGTTATTTTTCTGTTTGCGTCTGATATCTACTGTGTTTTTTTCGTCTCATCGTTGTGTCGCATGTTATTTGGTTTTTTTATTTTATTTGTTTTAATTTTCACATATTATCTGTTTGTTCCTTGTTTTTATTTGACCCGATTCCATTTTGGGATTTCATATTGTGTATGCATCTTGCTGACTAAAGCATACTCTGCTTATTTTATGGTTTTATTTTATTTGTTTAGTTTTCTTTGACAGTCATTAAATTTGCAATGGAATACGTCCAATAATCTGAATCTAGTCAACATAAACCGGTCAAGTTGAACACACATATTTCATATTAATTCATTAAATTTTAACGGTTAAATTTTTTTTAAGATTTTGAAAGACTAAGAGACAGTAAAACAAAATAGACCTATGATTGGCATATATTTATAGTTTCAAAATACTAATATTTTAATTCAGATAAGGTTATAGTTAACTAAGGAAGTACGCCAGAACGAAAACAGAACGGTAACTAAGACGAAAGGGAGTCACTAATTAAATTATTTCAAGGTGTACTGTCATATTGCAGCAACGTAATTACGAGAGGCCGTGGTTAAGTAGTTATAAGCCTACAGAAGGTAAAAAAACAAATCATGAGAAAGTAAAAAGATTGTGAGCAAGGTTTCACTGTCAACAAGTAAAGATGTAAATAGGCAAATGTTACAAAGCTTAGAAATATGTTAATGTTCTCCACGTGATAATATTTAGCATGTAAACCCATGCCCATAATTAATTTGTTTACATTCTAGGGTCACAGAAAGGAAAGGGTGCTTCATGTAGACTAACACCTCTTAGACCCAGCAAGAAATGGAATAAACATATTTTGGAAAATGGGATTTTAAAAAAAGCCAATCACTATCGTGTAATAACAGATATTACAACAGGGAAACTTTGCAGCATTATTAACTTTTAATGTAAGTCATGCATACATATACAGAGCGTTGGTATCGTTAACTCAGAAGTCTTAATTTTTGCAGAAAGACTCATTCTGTGTTAATTGGCCTGTAATACTAGTAAATGAATACACTTCCGTACAATACTTCAGACAAAACCAAAATAATAGTTTTTAACTAGAACTTATCTTTGTAACAGTTTAATGCTGTCAAAATCGGATTAATTATTTGTTGATTAAGATTTATTGAATGTAAACTGTTTTTGCATAAAATGAAATATGCTCGGTGACCGTGCTTCATTTGAGAATCAAATACTTACTTAAAACATTCGAGCATCGAAAACGAAACACTTCACACTATACGCCGTAGTAATTAACATAGTTTGGTCAGTCTTTATTTAGACAATTTTCTTACAAAACATTTCAGATACTAATAACTGTCGAAATAATAAATACTGAAATTTTTCACTGCGTCAGTCTTCAGGATGCCACCTTTCTTAGTACGCATTTTAAACGCTAATAGCTAGGGGCCCTGTTTTTTCGCGAAAAGAATTTTGCCCCAGTTTGTTTCAGTGCCTTACGTGCGCATCTGCATTTGTGCTTCATGATTATTGGCAGCGTGTCTGTGTGAAGAACCGTATGCCATTTGACTGAGCCAAATACAAACACTTTTCTGCAACACCAGACGTCTGTGATATGCCGGTAGAATCTCAAGGCTCGCGTCAGTTAAAATATCCAATCACTGCCCACGAAACAGAACTGCAGATGTCCACGTAAGGCACGGAAACAAAGTGAGGCAAAAATCTTTTCGCGAAAAAACAGGGTCCCTGCTAGTAGCAATTAATTCCTTCAATTGAAATGTAGTACAATTACAGCAAAATACATTCATCAGAGTCAATCTGTGAACCTTAAGAGTATTTTACTATAATAAAGAGAAAGTATAAGCTCTTAAATTAGCAAATAATTTTAAAATAAAAATTCTGGTATGTATTTATGTCACGCTTCTCAATAATACAAGAAATATACTAAATGTTTAATCTGACAAATTGTATTACAGTGTCAGATAAAAGCACCACTTCTCATGGAGTACACCATTGCTTCATTTTCGAACATATACTCTTACGTACATAAATAACTTTGCCAGACTCCTTAATCACACGACGGTTCTAAACACACCAAGAACTGAATTTTTTATCCCGTGTAATATTTTCAAGCATATCTGAGAGGCACTTTATCTAAATAAAGAGCACTTACGACTAATAGAACTAATTGTATCTGATTATTCAGTATAAGGTAATTAGTAATGAATTAAATCAACACTACATGAAAATCACAAAAAAATTTTATCATATTTTTGTTGTATCAGCTAATTATTAAGAGAGAACTAAGTTCAAAATATTCTGCATATATATATATTTATTTATTTATTATACCGATTTTTTGTGCCACTCAACAGCCGAGGCCAATAACAGAGTGACACATACAAAAAACATATAACATTACAAATGACATACAAAAAACACAAAACATTTCAAACGACATACAAAAATGGGATTATTACACAAGCAACAGTAACACAAACACATAGACCGGCAATACTAACACAAAAAAACACAGGAAGAGGAAAAACATTGACAAAAAGAGGGGACAATGTACCCCGATAATTATCTATAACCAAACTAGGTCGAGTGTAACTTTTTGTAAAGAAAAACAGATTCAACTTTTATAATGTCTTGCTAAATTTTGGAATGTGATTTTCCTTCCAATGAAGGGATCAAACTCACTAAATGATTTATTATACATTAGAACACATCGTTTAACTAGGTCCATTTCTTTATTAGTTGTACCAAAAGTACCACTACTTCTATGGTTGTAATTTGGAACTCTAAGACAGATATATTTACTAATGGCAGTACATGAGTGATATGAAAGAAATTAATTTATTAGAAATAAAGCATCATATATAGAACGTCTTGTTTCTAAAGTGTGAGTTTTGAACTTTTTTAGCTCACTATTGTAGTCAAAGTTAAAATTATTAGCTGGGAACCTGTTAAATATAGTTTTAAATACATTGCATTGTAACTTTTCTATTCTCTTAGAATCTGCTGCTGTAATAGAGTTCCAAATTACTGAACAGTATTCTAATTTTGATCGTACTAAAGAATAATACAAACAAAGCAAGGAGTCCGGTGTAGTTGCAGGATATGTAATTGATTTTATTAAACCTAATATACGCACAGAGCTATTAATTAAGTTGTCCACATGATGGTGGAAGTATAATTTGCAATCAAGTATCACTCCAAGATCACGGATATAATCAACTCGCTTAATTTCATGTTTTAAAATTAAGTATTTGTTTGTAATAATATTGGTTTTCCTTGTAAACGAAATGCATACAGTTTCTTCTAAATTAAGAGACATTTGGTTATTTAAACACCAATTATAAACTGCTAGAATGGCATTCTGTAGATCAATATAATCACTCCTATTGCTGATGTTCTTATATAATTTTAAATCATCCGCATAGAGGACTGGCTTAGAACTTTTTATAACATGACTTCTATCATTAATAAATATATTAAAAAGTAGAGGTGACAAATTACCTCCTTGTGGAACACCTGATGAAACATGATAGGAAGTGGAGAACATTGTTTCAAGTCTTACCGTGAACATTCTATTTGAAAAATAGTTAGCAAACCACTTAATATATGTTGTGTTTAAACTTAAATTAGAAAGTTTATTCAAAATTATTGGGTACTGACACGTGTCAAATGCTTTTTTTAAATCAAAGTATATTACATCAATTTGGTTTCTAGATGTAACATTTCCATATAAATTATTTATAAAATTGAACAAATTTGTACAAGTGGTTTTACCAACTTGAAATCCGTGCTAATTGTTTGATATAGTATTTTTGGTATAAAAGTTTAAATGTCTGTGAACAATTTTTTCAAATACTTTCGAAAAGCAACACAGCAATGATATTGGTCTATAATTGCTTACTATCTGTTTATTACCCTTTTTAAAAATAGGTATGACTGTTGCATTTTTCCACAGATTGGGATATGAAGTGGAATTCAAACTGTAATTATAAATGTGAGTCAATATCGGTGTATATGTGACAATACAGCCTTTAATGATGAAATTCGGTATTCCATCAATTCCTGTATATATATATATATATATCATAACTGTCTGCTTTCTGTTATGTATTCACAAGAGTTTCAAAACACGCAAATTTACTAGCGTAAATTTCCACTCTATTAGCATTTGAGGTACTGTTACTAAGAAACTCTTTTAATTATAAAGTATGTAAAATAAGATAATGACAGATATAATTAGAGCCACTGACATTTGACGACAATAGCGTTGCACCAACATGATTCAGTGTCATACGTTCATGTCTGCAGCTCTGCTCCATGCTCAGTCGTTGGATGTTTTCATGTCTTGTGGTTCTAGCTGCAAATCACAGACGGGTCGCAGTAACCTTGTTCTGCCTGGTGCTGCCAACTGAGAGACGTTTCTGCTCAAATACCTGCTACCAATAACCATGCATTAGAGCTAAATATGTCCACATAAGGCGGTGAAACAAGTTGATATAAAATTATTTTCACGTAAATCAGGGATACCAAGTTAAATTTATACGTGAAAAACTGTAACACACAAACACACAGACACTTAGGAGCATTTTTAAATGACGATATGCAAGAAAAAAGGTGGATTTGGATGGAAACCCATCACACGAAAAGGGATAGGTAGAAACTTCACTGAAACCTTTAAAACGCAAATTTCCAAATGTGTTTTATTCCACAAAACGAATTTTACTGTACAAGTTTACCAGAAAGCCATCTTGTTTTAAAGGTTTCAGTGAAGTTTCTACCTATCCCTTTTCGTGTGATGGGTTTCCATCCAAATCCACCTTTTTTTTTTTTGCATATTGTCATTTAAAAATGCTCCTAAGTCCTGTGTTTTGCACCTAAGATACACAGCATACAGCATAGGCAATAGTGCGTTCATGTGTTTATTTTATTGATGGTGCACATTCAACGTTACCTACATGTTTCTAACTTGCGATACCATTGTTTCGGGAACTCTATCATTGTAGCTTATTTGTGATTTGAAAGAAAACTATGATTCCTAGACTATTGCAACAAGAGGACCTTTTTTGTTAGACAGGTAACATTACTCAATAAACCATCTTCAGATGTTCGAAAATCCGGACGGTAAAAAAGTTATACGCAATTAGAGTGTAGGCACCCCTACTATTTTTATAAGGGCGGAAGGTTTCAACCAGCATTTTCTGTTGGTTTGCATATCCAAATAGCATTAAGCAATGCTGAAAATATTGTATTTTTATGTCAATTAGTTTCCGATACTTTGGGACAATACTGTTTTAAAATTCGATGTTCAGAGGCCCATTACTCCCTTAATATTGCGTTTAGGTGAAAAGTGCTTCGTCATAGTTTTTCGTGAGGAACACGTATGCGGAGTTTGTCCCCCTATTTAAGAAACATCCTTTATATATATATATATATATATATATATATATATATATATATGCTCTCCTCTCAGACATATATATATATATATATAACTTTAAATTGTGCATAATAAAAATATCTGAATCTGTTATCAGGCTTATTTTACAATCAATCTCAGGCTACTTATATAATATACTAAATCCACCATAGTGTTATGAACTACGATGTACCCACTGTTTCAAACACAAGATACCTAGGCCTTGGCATGCAGGCCGTCTGAAGTAGCTTCTTAACCGGCAAACTCGGCCAGAGGGAAAGATAACATTAAACACGGATTAACGCAGCGGCGAAGTTTCCCCACTCCGGAGAGGTACCAAGTTGACTCACACGACACTATGAAGGTGTTACGCTGCCAGGTCTGTCTGTCGTCTGCTGTCTGCTCGATATCATCGCCAAGATGCACCAGCACGTCCATCTGTAATCACTACAGAGCATCAGCCTCAGCAACTGACAACTATTAAGGCGGGAATGTCGGCATAGCTAAATTGAGAGGCTAAACAACTTGAATTACTATAAATATAATACTTAAAGATTCACCTCCCTCTGCATCTATAGTAATTGTTATTGTATTGTTTCATGGTACATAAATCGCGGATAAATTCTTAACTAAATTATTGTATTATTTATACGACGTCAATCCAAACAAATATTAACTGAGCAACCCCTTAATAAGATTATAAAATAATACGTAAACATATTTTCCCTCCAACTTCTATGGTAATTTCTTATGAAAACCATAACAGTACTAAAAACGGTTGGCTCATTGCTACAGAAGTAGGTATGAGAGTCTGTTTGGAAAAAATGTTTGTGAAAAAAAATTTAAATCATACTGTTAAACACTTGCCGTAAAAGTAATACTGACTTCCTGTGATTCAGTACCTCCTGAATTTTATTTTCCATTGTACTGGTCTAAAAATTATAGTTTTGTACTTGTATGTTGTATTAATGTTGAAGGGCAAAACATTAACTCTTTGCAGTGTAGTGAAATAATTTTCAACCTACGCGGCAAGTTAGTATTAATAACTATGATAATTGCATATTCGTGTTTGTCAGGACTAAATATATTTTTTAGAACAAATATTAGTTATAAAAACTTATTTACACACACTTATTAATAAATGACAGCTGTTAGCTAAATCACTGCAGGTGGTTATGTGATTTAAGGTTTCAGTAAAACTAGACGATCTGAAAGTTCTAGTCGATACAGGTAGGTTTATGCGTCATTTTTATGCACACGGTACGTTGCAACTTGGAGTACTTTGAAAGATTGAGTAAAATGTTAATCGTGCGACTTTCAATGATATAACTAATGGAATACTTCTTGTCTTTGCACGAGGACACAAATTCTAATCCCGGACCATCCATTTCGGTTTTTGTTTCCATAGTTTTCGGAAATAACTCCAGGCGATTGCTAAATTAATTTTAATTGTAGGTCATGACCGATTTCTTCTAAATTTACCATCTGTCTAATTCATTAAATCCGTGTATAACATTCCTCGCCGTATACAAGAAGGTGAGAACTTACAATGTACTTACCTGTTCTAGACGGTATATTTTATAAGTTGAGGATTGTATTTTGTATCGTTAACAAACTGGGCTGTATAATTTGTTTGTTGTACTTGGCTTCGCCTTATTGTATTCCTTGCATTTTATTTCAAATACAACTCAGTAAACAATTTCAACTTACCAAAATTCGGTTTTGGACTCACCAAGGAACATATTGTAATTTGTGATCCTCCATTACTCCATATACATTGTAATTACAATAATAATAATAATACGCTTAGCGGCATTTTGTGTTGGTTACGAAATACGTATTATATATCATTATACTGGTTACTGGATCGTTTACCGAAATTACGTACGAATGATCGTGCATTGATTCCTTCAGCTATGTCAATAAATTTTTAGCGAATGTTGTCATAAATTCATCAATGGTACCACAAATCTTTATTGAATGAACGTCTAAAATAACTAATTCTTGTGACTTTAACTTGTGGCAGTAAATACGTACACAACTTTAATTAAAAACAAAAATTCTTACTTAATTGTACGCAAACATATAAATTACTAATTTGATCGTGTAGTGTGCTTTTATTTCCTTATATTTATTTGGGTTAAGAGACACAGCTAATTTACAATGACGATCATCTGTTCTATCAGTTTCGTAGTTTAACATATTTCATTTTATAATTGGATACGTTATTGCAACAAAGTACAAACCCTCATAAAAACAATATTAAAATGCAATTATGCCTATGCCAACTAGTTATTCTGAGTTACGGTTACTTAAAAATCGGTGACATTAAATATAGAACGATGTTCTTAGTTATTTTAGGTTGTCATATTCCCCTAGAAACGTACTGTACACCAATTTTCTGAATATAAAATTTAATATATGGTGTTCTTATATCGTAATATCCGCTTATTGTCCTGCGATAAATGTTTATTTATTAGATGGTTCGTAAGTATTACTGTTTTATGTAGTTGACATTCCTTAATTTTTCCACTTAAGACACCAACATCTTAACAAATTCAAAGCTTTGTTATTATACGTATCATTATTTTATTATAGGCTAACAAATCAAAAGTTCTGAAAGCATTCACGTGGGATTTATCTTCTGCCTTTGTTCTCGACGATAATAATTTACCAATGTAACATTTAATATTCAAGAAATAAAATATTGAAAATTATATAATTTTATTTTTGTTTTATTATTGCGATTTTACAAAACAATGTATTTTAACACAAAAATTTCTAAAGATTATGCTGACATCATTGTACAAACACATGAATGGCCACATCATTCAAGCCAGGGAGATATCAAAGCACCACAGTTAATGACGCTACTAGAAATAAAGTCGGAATGTATTGAAGGCATTATTCATATGAGTCGTATTTAAGAAAAAGATTTAAGTAGAATTCTACTTCAAGCACCATCATTCTCTTTAGTACCAGATAATATAAATTCTTTAAATCAGCACATTGATATTTGCTAGATGTCTGCATTCAGAGAAATAAGTTATGAATGGAACCCATACCTGGCGAGATTAGTGAAATAAGGCTACAATTGTTGGTTTCAGCTGTGATAAAATATAATATAATTATGTGTGTATTGTGCCTGCAACCTGACATTGGGAGAACTCCATATTGTCTGGCATACTTACATCTACAAGATAAAAAGGTAAAGTCACTGATTTTTGGCATAAAGAAATAATCACCAACTTGATTAGATGTCTTATGTGCACATCTGAAGTTGTGCTTCATGGTCAGTGATTGTATATCTTAATTCTCGCCGTTCTAGGGATCTGCCCACAAATCACAGACGTAGTGTACCATTGTAACTTAATTCTAATTGTTACAGTTACTTAAACACACATTGCAAATAACCAACAATCATAGCCACAGATGTCCACGCAGGGCGTTCAAACAAGTCCCCGTAATTTTATTTTCGCCATGATGTGACATGAAGAGTGTGGAGCAGCGCCGGAATGAAGGAGCGGGGGAAACGGGAGATCCCCGAGAAAACCGGCTGATCAGCGGCATCATCCGGCACGATTCACACATGCGAAAATCCGGGGACCGACCACACCGAGAATCTAACCCGGATCGCCTTAGTGGGAGGCGAGAAGTCTGACCCCTCGGCCATTGTGGCCCCTTACTGAACGGTAATCATACACATGTGTACTCAATGTTTAGCGGGTAAATTTTTTTTAATGTAAGTTTTATTTGTCTCGGTTTTATGGTACAAACGGCTATGAATAGAAACTCCTGCTTTCGCAAAAATTATTTTGCCTCAGTTTGTTGCGATGCCTTACGTGCTCATATGCAATTCTTAGAACCTACAATTTTTCGTGAAAAGAATTCTGCAACAGTTTGTTTCAATGCCATATGTGCACAAACGCAGCTCTGCTTCATCGTTACTGGCAGAATGTATTATAGCTAGAGGTAAGTCAATTTCGTATATACATTCCAGGTCAGGTTGAACGCCAAAGATATAAACTTCATATTCACGTGTGTGATTAGCTGGCGCCCGTCACGAAACGCATTTGACTTCTGCAAGCCAGTAGTAAATAAGGAAATGGTTCATAGAGCTATCGCTTGTAATGTTGTAAGCCAATGAATAATCGACTGTATCCAGAGCGTGTACAGGACTGAGCAATCTAGGCTACTGTCAGATGAATCCGCGAAATTGACGTATAGGCGGTTCGGAATAAAGTGAGCACTCAAAAAAGCCCTGTTAAATTTCCCCTTGCAGCAAATTCGTATCTTTCCGCGCGCAACGTCTCAACGACGGGAAATGTCTAACCTGTCTGGACACGTCACTTAATGCTTGCGCGTTTAAGATAAATTGTGCAGTCGATAGGAACCTATACAGTTTGACAAAAATAGTTTATTAATTATGTAAAACATAGTTATGTCAAATTTAGTTCATTTTATTTAATTATTGCTGTATTTAAATAGGAAAATACACGGAACTACTTACTGCAATACGCTACCAACCATACAAGCAGTAAGGTAACTATTGTTAATGTTGAATTATATGCAGTAATGGCTAGTGACTTTTTTCAAAGGTTAAATCTTAAGTGCTCACTTTATTCCGAACGACCTATACCTTAGATTATAGCTCAGACGTGCCTCATTTGACTGTGCCAACAGGAACAAGGTTACTGCGACACCACACGTCTGTGATTTGCGGGTAGAAACCTAGACTCTGAAAATTTAAAACAGCCAATCACTGACTGTGAAGCAGGGCTTCATACGTGCACATAAGGCATTGAAACAAACTGTTGCAGAATTATTTTCGCGGAAAATCGTGGGCTCTATCAATGCTGCTTCATGGTTATTGGCAGCAATTCTGCGTGAAGTAACGTATCTCATTTGCCTGAGCCAATTACAATATCGTTCCTGCAACACCTCACGGCTGCGATCTGCCGGTAGAATCCCTAGGCTCGTGAGAGTTAAAATATCCAATCTCTGACCACGAAGCAATCCTGCAGGGAACCCTAGTCATGGAATAACACCAAAGTTGGAAATTGTCACCGTTTACTAAACCATAACTGTACATAAATTAATTTCAATCTATATCACCTTACTGCGTAGTTGCATGTGTACGGATTTTATTTAATTCTGTCTACGAGTTCACAAGGTTTATGGGTACACTCTAAAAAATAGTTTGTAAATTTACCAGATGTGCGTATAGGAGCGCTAAGAAAGTAGGTATGGTGTAATAGTTTCCCAGACATCCGTGGTAGCAATCCTAAACCTAATCGTTAGAGAGGATGATATATCGCGAAAATGTTTTGTACCAACATATCCTTGAAAACACTGTAGTTATTTACAACACATATGATTATGTGATGTACGTCTGTCACAACGTAGCTGTCAGCAAACCAATAATAGGCATCAAATATTACAACAGCGGGATTCTTATTGGATCAGTCAAATAGGGCAACAGCTCCACATACAAGCGTTAGCCAGTCATCTTCTGGTAAACTGAACGTGCATTGAAACCCAGCAAACAGTCAAGTTTTCCAGCGATAAATCATCCTCTCTACTAATTATAAAACAGTCAAATGCATACTAAAGTTACCAGACTTGTATTGTAACATTTGTAAACGTTTGTATATTTACAAGACGGAAGTATGGTAACTGTCCCATACTTAGAGGCCGGGAAAATTCGCGGGTTCACACACCTGTAGGCTAGCCTCCAAGAATATATATGTATTCAAGCAGACTGCAGCTGTTTATTAGCTGCTCGCTGACACTGTCAAATGGGCCTGTGTTCAGTTATGGTTTTATTATTGGCTCACATACTTCCAGGAAGTGCCGAGTAAGTCAACGGCTAATTGTGATCGTAATACAGACATATAGTTGCTGGAATTCTAGCTTACGCCTAAAAGAAAACGCGAATTTTTCAGGTCTCTACATACTGCATGTGGGATAGTAACTTCCTAAACAATTTATGAAGGTTTTTTACAGTGTAGGGACAGGAAATTTTTGCGAGTTCAATTGCCCGCGTGTTAGAATCCATTGCTCTATGCATACTCAAGACCCGTTTATTCGTTCATTGTCTGCTGTTCCACTGAGTACCAGCAGCTAGTGGACAAACAGTCAGGACTTCAAGATGCACAGTACATTTGATTTTAGCGCGTAAGTCATTGAATTCGCGAAATTTCCTGTCCCTAGTTATTGTTGCTTTACACCAACGAACACACTAACACGCAGGTAACAACAGACACACACGAAAATAAAGGTCATCTCATAGGCCTATTTTACCATCGTAACGTAGTCCAAAACTTGATATAACGCTCATTTGTTTTGCAAACACAATATTTAACTGAACTGCCTCTAAACAACGTTGTTGAAACATAAAAGCAGTAGCCTCACTTTTGTCCTAAATCTATTTCGATAATATTCGAGAACATGTAAAACCACTACTGTGTATAAATCACAAGTAAATGTGTTAGCTCAAACAAGACAGAGGGCCCGGGTAACGAAGTTGCTAGAGCACTCGTCTCCCACCGAGGCGATCTGGATTCGATTACCGTCGAAGTCGTTCCCTGGATTTTCGCATGTGGGAGTCGGGCTGAAAGATGCCGCTGGTCGGCGGGTTTTCTTGGGGATCTCCCGTTTCCCCCGCCCCTTCATTCCGGCGCTGCTCCACACTCACCTCATGTCACCCCTCACCAGTGATGTTAGGGCGCGGTCTACCACAATTTTAATCTCCATTTTTAATTTTTATTTGTACCAAATATTTTTTTCTTATTTTACATACAAAATGTGACTAAATTTTGCTCTTATAAAATTTTTTATCTCTCATAGTTATTGCGTAACGGCTATGCTCATAAAAATAAAGAATAAAAATTTTTGTATTTTAAAAAAATTATTGAATTTTTTTAAAATGTTTATTTTAGTTTCAGTTTTTTTAATACAAATAATTTTTATTCTTTATTTTTATTAGCATGACATTGTCGCCTGCAATGTCTTTATCTACTGTGATTTTTTTGAGTTGTTTTTAGTTTAGTCGTTAAAACGGAAACATGCAAAATATGACTTTAACAAGCCATTGCGCGAAAACTATGAGAGATAAAAAAATTTCATAAGAGCCGAATTTAGTCACATTTTGTGTCTAAAATAGGAAAAAAATTATCTGGTACGAATAAAAAATAAAAAAAAATGGTGATGAAAATTGCTGTAGACCGCGCCCTTAAAGAGTCCACGTAGTAAAAATTCATAATTTTGTATTTACACAACATAGTGTTCGTTTTGTACACGTTACTTGTGACTAAATTTTCTACTTGTAAATTTTTTTTAGCTTTCATATTTTTCCCACAACGGCACGTCAAAGTCAGAATTTTCAAGTTACGGGAACATAGGAATAATTGTATGGGCCATATGCTAATATATTCAAAACATCAAAAAAGTCGTTTGGACGTTTTTGAAAGTTAAAAAAATATGCAGTAAATTGTCACCACTTTCAAATCTTTTTTAAAAAGTACAAAGGCGATAAATGTTGTGATCTTTTAAATCTCTTAGCATTGCCCATAAATAGAGGCACGAGTATTTCGCGTATCGATTGTAGGTCAGGTTGAACGCCGATAACCTGTACATCACTGTAACTTCCGTTATTGGACGACAGATGTTTTGACACACCTTCAGAGGTTGCACGCCAGTAGTAAATAGTAAAATAACTCGTGGGGTTACCCACTTGTACGGTTAGGAGCCAATGGATATTCGACTTTGGCCAGTGTGTGTATAGGACTGAGAAGTCTAGTTCTAGGCTGCTATCAGATTAGTGCCTCTACCCGTAATACATTATTTCAGTGTAAATTGATTTGAGTAACAATTTCATTGTTTCTATGTTCCCGTAACTTGCAAATTTTGACTTTGTCATGTCGGTACGGGAATACAATGAGAGCTAAAATATTATTTACAAGTGTAAAATGTAGTCATAAGTAACTTTTGTAAAACGAACACTACGGCGTACATATATGAAACTATGCATTTTTGCCAAGTGAACGCCATTAAGAGCTGACCAAAAAATCTCTCACTCACTGAATGTGAGTAATGACCTCAATAACTTGTTTGCCGTGTATTTAGGTGACTCTTCTCTAGGTTAAGGCGCTCCGGGAATGGTCCGAGAGCCAGACGTGACGCCAGTAATTATCAGCTGACTATCACAACTGGCAGGTTATCCAGTGTACACATCCAACCTGCTGAGTGCGATAGTGCTAAGAATACTTTCAGTACCTGCAACAATGTCCTGTAACTATTTCTCTCGCACCGACCTCACTGTTTTTTGTTTATTTATTAATTTACGACTAATTTTTACAAGTCGATAAATGAAGACGTAACCACCTTGTCTTACACTTAACTACTCAAAATAATGTATCAAAGATAACACACCTTTTAAAAATTGCACTAAGAAATATACAACGAAAGAAAAAAATTATAACATTTTAATAAACATGAATATTTCCATCTAGAACATAAATTAATATTTTTTATAATAAATTGGTACATAATACTACATAATTGCAAGTTATGAGTAGAATACTAACCTCAGAATATTTGAGGAACTGAATAACAAATATGGGAAAACTGAGTATGTTAGAAAAGAGAAAATAATTACATGATATGAAGCTATAAGCCTAATTTAACTAATCATCCCAATAGTAACTATGAAAAATGTTAAAATATATCATACTTATGAAAGTCTTGTCAGAAACCTGGGTGATTTAATTATTTAAATCTAAACACTAATATAAACTCCAGAAAATTACAGCAGTTACAACCACACACACACACACACACACACTCACACACACATATATATATATATATATATATATATATATATATATATATATATATATATATATATATATATATATATATATATATATATATATACTCACAATGTCTCTGTGAAGGGTCCAAACATACCTACATACTCTTCGTTAGATGCAGGGCTGTGTAGTGACTGTGTTCTCTAGACCAGAAAATGCAGTTAGGAACGTTAGAAGGAAAACTTAAATCAGGCGTATTCTAGCGGCCAGTTGTCAAACTGTGTCCTGTGCCTCTCTAAAAAGACAAATGAAGTGTGCGTTTTGGGTGGAAGTGATGTTTGGACTATGTGTTGGCTGAATTATAAAACTATGTAAAACAATATTGTTACAAATCAAGTAATTCACTCTTAGCGCTCCTGGTAGACGTTGCCAGACAACTCAGTTGACTATTGGTTGAAATGGTACTCGGATGAAATTTTTTGTTTAATAGTTGTGACCAATCGTTTCATCGAATACATACGTTTTTTATGTATTTAATGGCGAATCATCTTCTAGAGTTTGTCGGTGATTTTTAGAATCACGTTGAAAAGTTATCACGAAATTGCAGTTTGAATCTCAACATTTTACAAAAAACGTAAATTCGTTGATGAAATTTTAGAGCAGAAACAATTTCACAACTAGGATATTTAAATTACAAGACACAAGTATTTTTCATGCAATTTAAAATGTTTAAAATTACAAATGTTTAATGTTTATAAACTATACATTATTTTACATTAAACATAAAGTATCAAACAGTTGTAGATTATTAACAAAGTATAGTCCGATTGTGGGACCAGAGAGACCCATCCTCTGAATTTTAATCTTTTGGGAAATGTGTAAACAAAAAAAAAAGTAATTCCTAAATAAACAAAAAGTACGAATTATTTAACTGTGTAAATGACAGATTTTTAACCAATGAACCAAAGTGATGATTAAAATTATTTACGTTAGAAGGTTCAGTATTTTGTGTTATTGGCTAATACACCTTTTAAAATATTTAGAGGTTGAATGCATTGTTATCAGAAACCATAAGTGAGTATATGTTGTGTAAGTTTCTCTTAAGACTTTACTGAACTAGTAGTTGAATGCTGAACAACATGGGAACTGACGTGGAACAAATGTGCTGCCTACACACTGTTGCATCTGACCTATCAAACCCAGTGTCAGGACGTAATGACCCCAACCTACCCTCTCGGTACGACGCAAGCGTCCCACGCAAACATGAGTAATTAATCTCCACGCTTCAGTGCCTGTGCTACTGGAGTTGCCTGCTTTGAATAGGCGCCACTTCGCCACCTACACAGTATGTGTAATCAACCAGAGATTCTGTTCAAATTACGACGTTAAGGGAAGTGTTAAACAATTGTATTTTCCATTTTTGAGCCATAACCTTAACTCTAATTGTATTATCAGAATTTTCTCTTCGACAACGTATAGGATAAACTCTTGGTAAACTGCTTAGCATAAATAATAATAGAATATTTTAATTAATTTGTCATACAGTACCGTTGCAAGATAATTCTTGAAAGTTAACCTATAATTTTTATTGCAATGAACACGTTTGCTGCGACATCATACGTCTGTGTATAGCAAGCTGAAAGAACTCCTGTATGCTGACAGAAAAACATCTAGTCATTTAAAACAAAGACGAGCTGCACGTGTGGGTAAGTTCGAGACTCGTGGCTTAACGAGGGCCTAACTCTGAAGTTCGTGTAATTGATGAACTTGTTTGATCTCACATGACATTTTATAAATCTCTTATTTAAACAAACGTGTATATGAAATATTGTGGTTAGATTTATGAACTCAAGAACACAAAGGCCTCAGTTACTAGTTTCTCATGAATCTTAGATGTGGCGTGACTCTGAGTCATCATGGATGACCATAGTTTTTAATATTTTTAGCAACGTAACAGTTATATTATTCTGCGACAGAACAAATATCTTGTAACAGAATGGACAAGGTAAGCTTTTCCATAGTTGTTATCGTACCAGCTCCCGAGGCGCGCAGGAAAGTAAGGAACTCCACAAGGAATTTGTGACATTGGAAAAAAAACCGCTTAAATTAAAAAAATACAGTTACTTGTTTGAATGCGGTGTTATATATAATGGAAAATGTGATGTTTATTACGTATCAATGTCCTTACAGAATATAAAATACAGGCTACTAAACTTCAACGTGACCAAACAGCTACGAACGCCAACCACATGACATTCCAAAGAGAATGCGAGTTTGATAAAATCCACATTGTCGCTTCTGTTATAACGTATTTATTCTGTGACTGTGGCTAGATTGTTCAAGGCCTCTTCTGAAATACGCCCACACTCAAATCTTATAGGTGACTGTGCCTCTCCGCTAGCAAGGCTAGATGTTTGACAATGTAGTCATAACATAATACTTCATCACCGCCCTTCGACGTGGTGATGGACTGTTATGTTGACTGGTCGTGGAGTGATTCCGGGCTTCAAGACTTACCAGAACCGTGATATGCAGAACTAATGTGTTGTTACGTCCGGAGACAAATTCTAACAGGAACTTTCATAGCCACCATGAAAGAAATACAATAAGTTTTACATTAAAACAAAAAAATTTGAACGAAATTATTTTCTATCAAAACGTGTGTATTTAAATTCGAGTTATCAAATTTGCTTCAATATTATGATTTTCAAATCTACTAACAACAATTTACTACTAAGTAGGCTGTATACTAACGTTTTAAAGTATTTTAAATCGACCATTGACTGAGGTACTATAATATCAAAGAAAATTAAATATGCACACTGGTATTATTAAAAATAAGTTGCTACCTAACCTAGCCCAGTGCTCAAATGCTATGTCCAACAATTACGCTGGTCTGCAACAAAGTAAGGTTTCTGTAAACGTTTAATACATTTTGATATGTATACGTGTTATCTAACTATATGACTAACGTTCCTCAACAACGCTAGTCGCGAATTGGGAAAACGGCCATTTTTTACGTACAATTGTTCATGAACCAAAGCGTAGTTATGATAAAGTCAGGATGACTTCTGCATGAAAACAAGCGACACATTTTCTCTCCACGACCAACATCGTGGTGTTAGGTTTCATATGTCAAAAAATATTTTTTTCGATCATAATTTATGGATATTAGGTAAGTGGGACATTTTTGAGAAGTTTTTGACCTGAGGAAGAAGCAATCTATGTTTAATAAATTTGTACAGACGTTATTTAAAATTTCAATAGGGTTGCTATGAAAAACGTTTTTCTTCACTTCTCATTTTCAATTTAGTTATGAAAATAAGTTTTAAGCGACAGACACGTACGTAATAATTTTTAAATAACTAAAAATATGTTGAAAGGATAACGATGAAACAAATTGAAAACACTACAGCGTACTATGTTAATGTTAAAATTGCAACAACAGCCTAAAAATATTATTTACCAAAATAATCAAAATTACTGAGAAGTAGTAGAATAGATGGTAATGGAGTACAGAGGCTGTAAATAAGACAAAATTATCAACAACAGCTAGGTTTTTTGAAAGTTGATATTAGCTTGATTATCGGAGCGGCGCACAGCGGGACGGATCGACTACTTATGGGACGAAAATTAAAAAAAAATTTATTTTTTTTTATTATGACGTTTAACAGGAAGTTTTTCGCGTGTCTACAAAATTTCTTCATTTTCTGGAGTCATATAAGGCCAGAAGGCAACTTAAAACATAATAGCTTTGAAGAAATACAGAGAAGCCTCCATACTTTGCTAACTATTCAAATTTTTTTCCCCGTATTTTTCACCTATATCAACGTGAAGTAATATTTTCATGAAGTGCATTATTTTGTCTGCTACATTCCAAAACAATACATAACTTTTTTGTTTTTAATTCTGTTATATCCTTCTAAGGGGCAAATTTTAAAGAAATTTTTTCTTAGATTATATATTGAGGCACATTTTATTAGCTTCTCACATGTACGATTCCTCCTGAAATGCTAAATTACAGTTGCTACGGAACGGACTACTAACATTTTTAACATGTTTTCTTCCCCACACACCTGTACACCCAAATTTCATCTTAGCACACAAGTAAGATATAAAGTAACGCATTTTCAGTCGTTATTATTTGCTTTTAAACAATTTATCCTGTATTAATACGTATATTTCTTATCGCAACTATTTGCTATTGGATATATTAACACTGGATATACCAGTAGATATGTTTAACTGTTGCATAATGTCCTGAAACGGGTTTCTTGGTTTGAGTGATTAAGTAGGTACGCATCTATGCCAGTGATTAGAGAATTAATTAAATGGATTTTTATAACGGAAACGTTTCATGACCTCTATTGTAGGATTTACAATTCAATGCGATAGTATTTCATGCAAACAATTTTTGAATAGCGCTAAATGTTTCAACATGATTTTAAGGATCGTTAATGACGGATTAAGAAACATTTTAAAAAATAAAATTGCTTCGCTACTTTTTTGAGTACCCTGTTCTGCCCTCTAAAGTACTTTTTTGAGCAGAAGTCTTTGTGGTCGCACACACAACTCTCAGAAGTTATTTTTTATATTTTTAATTGTTCGCGTCCCGATATCCTGTTTTACATTCACCCGTCTCTCAAATCTAATAATTATTTTTTCTTTGGTGGGCTGTGCGTGCGCTATCGGAGGTTCTGGGGTATTTTTAGCGTAAAAAAGACATAATCACAAATGACAGTGCAATTTACATTTGAACATGGAAAAAATTACAAACCTGAAAATTGTTAAAAGAGTTTATATTTTCTGTACTTATTATCATAAATAAAAGTCGTAAGTTCACAATTGTGATTGTTTTAGTTTTACGTGCAACAAATTTAAAATCACAAAGTAATTCTAATCTTAGATTGTTATCTTTTATTTTAAAATGATAATTTTAAATCACAAATCGGTGGTCATATTTTGTTGTGTTTTAATAAAGAGAAAACTATAAGTACTTGCCTTACAAAGTTGTCTTCAAGGTGACTGAGTGTAACTAAAGTTTTTTCACTTATATTTATTTAAATTTTTAAACAATATTAATGATCCAAAGGTAAACGATCAATTATATAGTGTATTGATTATGGTGAACAACTTTGGCCTTCTCATAAAAGCAAAATGGCAATGATTGAAAAAATACTGTATAGTGGATTTTGCCGCATATTTACAATTCCTTGGACTCGTCAACCTAGTCATAATTCTTTACAAGGTCATTGGTGCAGCTCCGGCCCCTTCGATACATGCCCGTCATTTAGCAAGCAAGACGTCGAAGTTATGTATGTGCAGCGAGTCCCACAAACATATTTGCGGCCACAAGTTATGTTGTTGAGTAGCTCATCTGAGGCAAGTGACAAGAGCTTCGTTACTGGGGCCAACGTTTCGCTGCAGTTTTCCATATTCAGGCCTCAGAGAAAAGTGGATTACCCATCCATTATTGGACCTTTTATTTATCTATTTACATTCCGTTATATTCTGTTTGGGCTAATTGCTCAAGGGTATGGAACAAGACAGAAATAAGTAAACATAAACAAACAAAAATATGCATTAAGTTCACACAATATCAGAGTGCAAAATAGTAACTTACAGTAAAAATATACAGAGAGTATAGTGTTTGACGAGTAGAAGTCATAAGGATAAATACATTAAAGACATTTCAGTTACACATATGACATAATCAGTTCACTTAAAAAGACTAGTAATACCTTAATGGTAGACAATAACAAATAGTAACAGAGTTAGGCCCTATGCTTTATGTGAAATTAACTTTATAAAATACACCAAATCTAATTCTATACAGATAAACTGTTAGTTTATACAGTCGTAGCAGTTAGTATTGCAGAACTCATCAACAGAGTAGAATGTGTGTATAAGTAGGAAAACCTTAAGATTAGACTTGCATTGTTTTCCGTTTATGTTTTATTTAATTCTTTTAGCTCAGTTGGTAATTTCTTGAACAATTTTATGTCAGCAATATGCACATATTTACGAGTTCCTGTAAACATTTTTAATGGATTATGACTGTAATTGTTGTGTCAGGTATTATACGAATGTACGTACACCTGCATTTGTATTTAAATGTTTACTGTTATTTACCACAAATGTAACTAAGAAGTAAATATACAAAGAAGAGAAGTTAAGTATTTTGAATTATTTAAATAGGTGCTGGCATGTATACGATTTCTTTGCACCTGTGATTATTCATGTGGTTCTTTTTTGATGCCTAAAAATTTGCTAAGTGTGAGGATTTGGCTAAAATATTAATCCATAAGACATAACTGAGTGTAATTTAGTGTAGAAAACTTATTTCAGGGTAACCCTATCAACAACATCGGATAAAGTTCGTAGTGCACAGCTTGTTGAATTCAAGTTTTGTAATTATACTGCTGATATGATTATGGCCATTTAACAAACTGTCAAGATCTAAACCTAAAAATTTGGCAGACTAACTTACTTTGATACTGAAAGAAGTTAAGTTTGTGTTGTGTTTATGACCGACAAAATGCAGTATAAATTGTCAGAAAAGAAAATCAAATCAGTAATTATGTGGCAAGAGAACAAACAAATATAATGTCCAGGAGTTAGGGACCCTTGTTTTTCGCGAAAAGAATTTTGCCCCAGATTGTTTCAGTGTCTTACGTACACATCTGCAGTTCTGCTTCATGCTTATTGGCAGCCTGTCTATGTGCCAATGGACGACTTGAAGTACACGCCCCCTGACGTCACACCGCAGGAGAAATACTGTAGGAAACAAAGCTTGTTTACAAACACGCTAATTTGTTAGTTGGTAATTGCAGAAAGCAAAAATGTTGCGCATTCATAGATTTGCACGCATGGGAAAAAATATTAGTTTCAATTTCATGGTTAAGATACGCAAATATATAAGATTAATGTTTACCTGTAAAAGCGGCAAATTCCAACCAAATAATCAATTTTCTTGACGTACATCTCATCCGGGACATGTGAAGCCAAACAGCTAAATGAAGGTTATGTTCGGTTGCGGTATCCATGGAGATAGGAACTGTATCCCACACCTGACTGAAGCTCCGCCTCTTTCCAAGTCGTCCGTTGCAGTAACGTTCCTGTATCACCGCACGTCTGTGATTTGACGATAGAATACCAAGGCTCTTTACAGTTAAAATATCCAATCACTGACCACGAATTAAAACTACAGATGTGCACGTAAGGCACCGAAACAAAGTGAGGCAAAACTATTTTCGCGAAAATACAGGATCCCTACTCGGAGTTCATCTAAACTGGAGAACGTCTCGCTGCTGTAGAGTTTCATAACAAACTTCTCTCCGGTCCAATTAGCCTAGATCTGACTTGGCCGCTGACAGGATCAAAAGAAGTAGGGGAAAGAGAGGAAAATGTTGCGTTGTTACAATAAGTAGGTAAAAAGGTAACTGAGTTTTACGTCTCATCGACAACGAGGTCAATAGAGATGACGACACACAAATTGGTAACAATGACAGGAACTAATGAAATATTGTTAGTTTTGTAGACGATATTTGCGAGTACATTTTACTCTTACGAAACCATTTTAGCTCTCATACTTTACTCATAATGGGGTATCAAAGTCAAAATTTGCTTGTTACGCTCCCATGCAAATAGTGAAAACTGACAGACCTACTTAAACAAAATAATTCACTTGAACTTACATCCATGAGCTATGCAATAAAACATTAACGAAACCAACAAAGCAATATTTTGAATTTTTCAAAAAAATCGCAAATGTACAGAAGAAAATCTAATTCAGTAATTTTTTAAAAATACAAAACCATTTCGCGGGATTTATTCAAATGTTTTATTACGTTGCCCATTGTATGTTATTTCACTGTGAATTATTTCACATACATAAGTCAATTGGTTTTCACTGTTTGCATGGCAGCAGAACACATAAATTTTGAATTTGACTCATCGTTATGAGAAAACTACGCAAGTTTAAATTATTTCGTAAGAGCAAAATATACTCAAAAGTACTATCTATAAAACTAGCAATATTTCATAAAATGTAAAATTACGATTTTATCGCACAAGAACACCCTTAAGGAACCATTCTAGCATTTTCCTGGAGCGATTTCGGGAAACAATGGAAAACCGAAATCAGAACAGCCAGAGCCGGGGATCGAACCTGTGTCCTCCCGAATGTGAGTCCAGCGTGTGACAGTAAGGAATGTTACAAATATGTGTTATTCAAATATTCTTCCATTGTGTAGAAAGCTTGGTATTCTAGAATATAGGCGTACTTCAGTTTTTTTAAATAGCATTGAATTTAAGTAAAATATATTGTGTAGGTTTTTGGTAAGTCTGTTAAAAAAATGGAATCTGCGAGAGTAGAAAAGCCCTTTTTGTACCACTTCGCCAGGCGTAACTTCGGAATTACCTTGGAAAAAATTAAATCACGATGGCCATAGCCGGGAATCGAACCGGATTGTTTCTAAGGCGAGGCGGGTGTTTCGACAGTGCACCATGTCACTCGGTAAACTGCTCCAATTTGCTCGGTTAAAGATTTTGTTGTTGACTGTGACTCATTGTTAGACACATTTACATTTAGTGAGAATAATTCAGCCACATCTTATTTCAATGTCTTACATGCGCATCTGCAACTCTGCTTCACGGCAATTGGCAGCGTGTCTATTTGCGGAAGCGTCGCTCATTCGACTCGGCCTATCACAATGACACCACACTTCTGTTACTTGCTGATTGAACTCATAGACGAACGAGGTTAAACACATTTAACCACATACCACGTGAGGAACTGAAACAAATTGCTGGAAAAATATTTTCACCGAAAATTCAGTATTTATCATTCCCAGAAAAAAGAAAGATTCTTTGATTCTTTGCTACGCTGTTGCATAGAATAGATCATAGATTTTCACCTAACATAGAATTCACATCCTCTGGGAAGGCAGTCAGTGTTGGAGGGCTTTGATAATCAAGCGGAATGAATGTGTTGCTACAAATTACGAGACCATGTCATGGTGAGAGAGAGAGAGAGAGAGAGAGAGTAAGAGAGTAGTGCGGTAGCGACTTGGAAACAACAAGATGCATAACGACCTGATCTTCCTTCACGAGGCAAGACAAGCGTTGCACGCAGAGATAAGTAATTATTCACGCCTCAGTGAGCAGCTTAATGACTTGACCTGGGTTAAATATGCAGCCCGAAGACGCCCACGCAGCGAATGTAATCAACAATTTACTTCCAGCCCAATAACCGTAGCGCGTCTTAGCCATCTGCATGCGTGACGTAAGCGGGACTGACTTTGAACTTTACCGCTTACATAGCAGTCCTTAGTAAATAAATGATTGCTTTCGATAAATTTGAAGTAATAAATGTCTACATGCAATGTAATGAATATTTACACTCAGTTAAAGCAAGGAAAATACAAACTGTGTGAAAGTACCTTATAGTAACCCTACGTGTCCAAAGCCAAACCCAAGGCCAGTTTCCAATTGTCTGCAGCTTATGAAACCAATGATTTGATCGTGAACTGAAAATATGAAACTTTCACAATTGTAGCGTTAAGGAACGTCCCTAATTAATAAATTAGCACCATTTCGCTATGATACGTTTATTCAAATGTATTAAAGAATATTGTACCTACGAAAGTATAACTTTATTGAAACAAAGTAAAGCTCATATGTTTGTTACTGTACTCGAAGATTTTATACTAAAATATCAATATGATTATAAAAATTTTGGGATTTCAGCGAAATTTGTTTACAGAACTGATTCTTCTATTTAAATAATAATTTACTTGTATTAATCTACATGGATCCTTTATAAATACATATGTCTATTAAAAACCTTTAGTAACGTTTTTGTGACAAAACGGACTAAAAGCGAAGCGTGTTTTGTATTTTCTATCCCTTTCTTTCTTCTACACTCATATATATATATATATATATATATATATATATATATATATATATTTTTTTTTTTTTTTCTCCTACGGTAAATGTCTGCCTTGGTTCTCCATCCCCAGTGTGTCTTCTCAGACGAGAATACGCCCAGTGTTTCGCTCCAAGTGTACGTTCTTCAGCCGCTTGTGCAGGTCTCTGCTACGTAGGGATGCTACTTAAGCTTATAGCAAGCACACATGTTTCATGTTTACTTCGTTCCCTAAATAACAACGGTTAATCTATACTTCAGTTACTAATACGAATTTAAACTCTTCGCGTATAAAAATATAAATATAACTAATACGGGAAACATGTTTTATCCTAGTTGTAATGATTTAAAATATTTCATGCTTATGAGGATTCTAAAATTCGAAAAACTTAACACTGAATATTAAAATACTTAGTGACCTTAAAGAGCCAATTTTAAAGCGGATATAGGTAGGTTCCTGTAGTTTTCGCGGAAAAAGTATACACCAGTTAATAAAGCAGAGCTGCATGTTGGTACTAATGGCCGTCTGCCATAGAAGGCCGGAGTCTTGAATGTGGCAACGCTGCATCGGAGGCCTACTACCGGTCGCTCATTAGTATCACTATTCTACGTGTACACGCCACTAAAGCTGCATCCAGACATATTACAGCAAGGGCTGTCAATAAGTTACAAGCAGCAGGCTCCCGATGCAGTGTTGCCACATTCAATACTCCGGCCTTCCTCTAAATACGACCGAGGTATGTTGCATACCTGGTATACGTAACGCTTTGAAACAAATTGATACAAAATATATTTTCGCCACTAACACAGGATCTATTCATGAGGAATAACTCTCGTGAATTAAATGTCGCATTAGGGTGCCCGAAGGCGAACCGACCGAAAACGGAGATGAGTCTCAACAGATCGCAGCACGGCAACTGCTCTACCGAGTACAACACCCCGCTCTTATTTCATGCACTTCAAAATAATGACTGAGATTTGCATCGTTGCTAACTTAATGGCTTACATTAACATTAACTTACGTAGGTGGGACGAATTTTTTTTTCTATAACTTACTAACTGTGGCTCAAATTTTGGCTGAATTTACAATAAGCTAATTTTCATTGAAATACTTCTCACGTAGCTAATTTCACAATGTCCATCACTGTATCTCATATTCTTTGTCTCAACTCTTTCCCAAAATCTCATGCATTGAATAATGACTCACTTAGGGATACATAGAAAACTAACTCGTATAAACTTACTTCGTGAAATCCCACATTATAATGAAAAACTTTAAATTCACATCATAATATATATAATTTGTAATGACTCATTTTCTGTATATTACTTTCAAAATACACTACTCGAAATCAATTTGACTAAAATTCCTACAGTTAACTGTACAAATCACACGCATTCTGCTCAGCGAGCAACATACGCCCCTTGTGATTCGCTATTAAAATTGAGATTTTCATCACATTTCATTTCTCATGATTATGTTATTGGTATATATCATGATTTTCTACACATTTCTTGTTTCGCTTCAATAGAGAATTCGTAGTATACATGTAATCATACAAACTACCTCAAGTTGTTTCGTAGTAAACTACACTCTCAACATACGTAATCGACCCAAAACTCACTTTAGCACTGTAATTCATTACCAAAATTAAAATTCAGTTTGTCACGCAGAACTTATTTTACAAGACAATATATTTTTTTAGCCAAAATATACAAACTTTGTGAAGTTCCTTCTTACGTGTAAGGAAAATATTTTACCACGTGACTGAATGCTTAACAACAGTTCATAGGGGATTTCGTGTTTTCTAAAATGTTGAAAATTACACCGTTTGTAAAATATGAACACGGTTTAAACAAAATACGATAAAACAAGGTACTTCTATTTAACCGTGGGTTTTCTACAAGTTAGCGAAATTCGCTAGTAATGTCGTGTATCCAGCTAAAGTCATTTGTTTGTAATACAACCCCATTGCAAAATTCATTCAAGAATATTCACACTCTTGAAAACACTGTAGTTTCTTGCAACGGGTGAGGATATATATCTGACACAACGTAGCTGTCTGCCTACCAATAACAGGCATCAGGTATTACAATATCGGGGATTCTTATTGGCCCAGTCAACTAGGGTAACACGTACAAGCTAAAGCTAGTAATCTTCTAGTAAGCTGAACTAGTGCTGTTGAAATCCAGCAAACTGTCAAGTTTTCTCGCTATAAACCATCATATCTAATGACGATTTCTGTAATAATTAGTGATGTTACACTTAGAAATGTTTAATGAGTTATTAATTTCAATATATGTGGCAACATTTGAACTTAATTTGATGTAGTCGGATATAGCGGCTCGAGGATTGTTGACAGGTACGGCACAATTAGTCGAGAACTGTACACTCGTGTGAACATACCGCCGTATGCCAATGACCATGAAATGTCTACTGACTTCTTATTGTGTTGTGAGCAGTCAGTAATAAGCGATACCTATATACCAGCGTGTATGTAGCGTCCACTAACGCACAGCCATACATACAGTTCTCTGCTAATTGTGCCCTCCCCAGCAACAACCTACGTGCCGTCACTGGTCGGAGAACAACATTTACTGTAAACATATTGGGAGAACGTGTCCTGAACTTTACACTGCAGTTAATAATAAGATAATGGGTATGTATACCAAATAAAAGCCCTTACGTATCTCCTTCCGTTAATATTTGAATATAGTAAATTTTGTATAATCACGTGAATATCGTGAAATACTTAGGAAATAGAAAAGGGAAACAGAATATTTTATAAATTTTGTTGTATTGTGGACGTACGCCATTGCTCATGAGCAATGGCGTATGTCCACAATACAATAAAATTTAACTGTTAACTCCCATTCCTACAAGCATTTATAAATATCAGAATAATTTTGTTTAGCTTCCCTGTCGACTACGAGTTAATTTTATCAGATTACCATTCCCGTTGTTAGGAACTTTATAAAACTTCAAATAATGTATATTACACAGCTTATTACGGATCATTATTTACGAATGCTAGTCCGTAATAATACACCACAACCGAAAAAAAAAACATGATAAATAACTGTAAAGATGAAACGGAAGCTTCAACAGAAAGAAATTGTAACTCCGCAGAATTCTTATTTAACAATTATGTTTACCTGTGCCCTTTCCGACATCCGCAAGGTGGTATGCAAAGAATCTACTGGCACGTCTTGAAAGACTACAAAGGAAAGAAAGGCGAGGGAGAATATGAAAGGCTTCTCGGCTAGCTTGTTATCATACACTCGGCGACAATAGCAGTTCCTCTGCTCGCGTCGTCAATACTCCGGAAAAAAGCAAATCAGTAACTTCCCCTCCAACCGCTTTTCAACTATCTGACTTTTCGCTCCGCAGTGATGCTCATCTGCTGCCGACGAGAAAATGTTTCTGGAAAGAGGTATTTTTCCAACGTATTGTTGGGCTTAACGAGCATTTTCACTGAAGCAAAGAAACCAAATCTTAAGTATTTTAGAATTGGCAAGATTATAACATTATGTTCAGTTAGAATTTCAGCCAATAGTTTATCATCAAGAGTGGAGTCACAGCACTTAAGGGTGTGGTTCACCTCAGTGTTCAACGTCTTTTTTATTTTTATATTTGCACCAGATATTTTTTCTTATTTAAGATTTAATTTGTGATTAAATCTTCCTCTTCGGAATTTTCTGTATCTCTCATAGTTTTTGCGTAAAGAGTCATAAACGACAAAATTTGCACTTTACGGTTTTTTGTACGCCACTAAAACCAAATGGCATACCATACCGAAAAAATTCACACTAAATAAAATATTGTAGGCTGTGATTTGACATACATAAAAACAACAAAAAAAATATGTATTTTAATATTTAAAAAAAAAAATGAATTTTTAAATTTTCATTTTAAAATTCGTCATTTTTTTTATTAAATAATAAAACATTACGTATATATATTTTTTATATTTCAGATCATAGCGTACAACACTGTTATACATTGTGAAATTTTTTGGTTTGGTATGTCAGTTGGTTTTAGTGGCGTACATAAAACCGTAAAGTGCAAATTTTGACATTTAAGATTCATTACGCAAAAAATTTGAGAAATACACAAATTTCCTAAGAGGAAGATTTAAACATTTTTATGTCTTAAATAAGAAAAAAAATATCCGGTACAAAAATAAAAATAAAAAAAAGATGTTGAAAACTGAGGTGACCGCGTCCTTAATCTCTTATTCTCGGGGCCGCGGTGGCCGAATGGTCAGACCATGCGCCTCCCACCAAGGCGCTCCGAGTTCAGTTCCCGGCGGGGACGGTCTTCGGGCTTTCGCATGTGGGAATCGGGCGGGACGATGCTGTTGGTCGGCGGGATCTCCCGCTTCCCCCGCCTTCCATACTGGTGATGCTCCACACTCACCTCATGTCACCCCTAACCCACTCTTAACACCTCATTGTTAAGCGCTGACGAAAACTCTCTCGTTTATTCCTATTTTTCTTATTCTTTCAATAATTATTGTTTGAAATGTTATGATGTTTCAAATTTCTGCTTCTGAGAAGCCGGAATCTAGTAGGCTACCCTTCTATAACAGACCTCAAAAATTGAATACATAGGCCTACTTCACTGCTGCATCGCTTTAGCGATAGTTACATTTTTAAGAATGAACTATACAGCAGATATTAAAATTTTCTTGCAGTATTGTTTAAAAAATTTTAACAAAAACAATAAATCCGTCTCCAAAAAATCTATTCAGGAAAAAACAATAATGAGTATAAAATTATTACTTTATTTGTAGACTGCTTGGAAAACAATCAATTTATTAGGACAGTAATATACAATAATTGTAATTTTTGGAGACGGCGCAATCGAAGGTATAAAACCGTGTAGCGAAGTAGCGTAGGTATAATTTTAATTTAATGAAATTTTAGGTTGACTCCAGCTAAAGTATTTGGAGAATGAGAGTTTGAGAAAATACATGTAATCGAACGAGCGTGCAACCATACAGCCGCACCTCGCCGCGTAGACGCCGTTTCTCCTGAACAGTCAGGGAAGAGTTGGAACGCACTTTGCGCGAGGCGGCGCGCGGCGGCCGAATGTGCGAGGGCAGGTAGAAGGTATAGCCCGAACGTGTGCTGTCGTGAGAATTCGTACACACTTCGGGTATCTTTGGCACACGCCACGCACATTGCTGTTTCTTTTTTTTGTTGGCAGCAAGTGGTCTGTGTAATCTGTGGTGTGTGCACGTATCGCTGTGTTGACAAACATGAACGACAAGGTGCTAATTGTGCAGGTACAAAAATACAAATTTTTCTACGATGTGTCAGACGTGTGTGAAGAAATCGAGGTGAAATATTACATTACTTTATCTATGTTCTTGTTATTTCGGACACAAGCAGCAAATATTAGCGAACAGGTTCAAGGGCGCTCATCGCTATGACAACAATGGCAGGACTGGCCACACTGGTGTTGGTAGGTGAGTCTGCGCATACATCTTTCTCCTCTTCGGCTGTCACGGCGTGGCTCGGTGCCTGTAGTGTGCGACCACTGATGTGGCGCCTTGGCGCGCTTCTGCGCGGTGTGTCTCAGTGTGAAACAACCTTTAATCAACACAAAGACAGTAGCCACGTGGCTTTGAACAACACGGGGCGTAGCAGCGTGCGATTTTATGTCGAAAAGATTTTTGCAACATTTGGTTTCAATGAGTAATGTGTGTATCTGCAGATCTGCTGCATCGTCTGTGATTGCATGATTTTACTCTCACTTGCTGTGGCAAATTACAGACGTACGGAGTCACAATAATCTTATTATCATTGGTGCAGTCAAATGAGGGATGTGTCACACTGCCAGTATTCATGAAGCAGAGCTACAGATGTGCACGAGAGAAACTGAAACAAAGTGGGGCAAAAATCTTTTCGCGACAAAATCGTGGTCCTATTGATAACCTCCTCCTTTATTATTGAAGACAGTTAAAAATGGTTTTCCCTATGTTGACTCATTTTTCTCAAGACGGTCAGTACTAAGGTTTTAGCGAATTAAGTAGAAATTTTATTTTGTAATTTTAACGTATTAGTCAAAACCGTATAATTTCTTGTATTGCAAGAAAAAAAAGTTATCACGGGAAAAACATGTTAAACAAAACAGCTAAAAATATCAGTGATACCGGCTCTCGTTTAAGTTTTGAAGAAATAACTATCGCAGAAACAACAGAAAGACGGGAGAGTGACCTGATAGTCTCTTTCTTTGTTTGTTTGAAAAATGCATAATCACTAGTCACTGCTGTGTTGAAACTATTGCCTTAAGTGGCGTTTCCCTTAGTTACGTTGTGTAACATTAGGTCGTTATAAAGCACTGAGTCGCTCTCACTTGTACCACAAGGCTCGCAGCCCCTCTAAAACACCAGTTGGTACAGTTACAGCTTTATCTAAGAACCTTATAAATATATGTTTAGCAAAGATAATTCTAAGTAAAACAATGATAGACTATTGGCAGAAAACTTTTCGGCCATACCTTAGAAAGAGAGAGAGAGAGAGAGAAACACGTTAAGGGTGTTCAAGTGGGGCAAAAACATAATTTTATATTTGTATGAAATAGTGTTAGTTTTGTACACATTACTTGAGAGTACACATACTTCTAACGGAAAAAAATTAGCTCATCTAGTTTTCCCGTAATGTCACTTCAAAGTCAAAATTTGCATACTTTTACTTCATACAAAACTTGAAAACCAGTTAACATAATGAAATGGAAAAAATCACGC
>PNEQ01010544.1:50052-65952 GCA_003012365.1 Medauroidea extradentata
ATTTATTTTAAACACAAAAATATTTTATAATGGGTTTGTATATGCTTCAAGCCGTAGACGGTGACGTGTAGTTTTGATGAGATTTTTTCCATTTCATTATATTTACTGGTTTTCAAGTTTTGTATGAAGTGAAAATATGCAAATTTTGACTTTGAAGTGACATTACGGGATAACTGGCCGAGCTAATTTTTTTTTCGTTGGACGTAAATGTACTCTTAGGTAATGCCTACAAAACTAACACTATTTCATACAAATATAAAATTATGATTTTTCCCCACTTGAACGCCCTTAAAGAACACATACATTAAATTGGTTCTTCAAGCCAACACTTCGGATTTAAGCTCAAAAACAAATATTATGGATTTAAAACAAAGAATTTGTACATGAGGTGTATAGTGGAGTCTTAAGTCTTCGAGATCCGGTACAGGAGGGCGGTCCTGTCACTTCAGCGGCAGCGATGCTGGACACGTGTGTTGTAGCCACCTAGACCTTTTTAAACACTCGATGCCAAAGTTTTCGTACCTAAAAATGGACCGAAAATTTACCCATTTTCGCTATTTTCGGTCGCTATAACATATGCTTATTGAGTAGTGGAAGACGGCAAATAGGAATACACATCCACGCGTAACGTTCTTTGAATACCGTACCTAGGCAGACATCACTGACGTGCAACTAGCAATTTTCGAAGTATCTTACAACGGCTGAAGCTCTTCACTCAGCTTAGCGACCTTGGCCGGTGTCTATCTCAACCGAGAAACCAATAGATACAGCACGCCCAATAACTACAACGAAAATTATGAATTAAGCACGTTTTAATGTGATTTCAGTAGTTAGAGAACACTGCGGAAAATTTTCGCACAAAGTTACCGTCATTATAAATTACCACATCTCCATGGCAGATCAATACGGACCAGCTGAATTTGCATTATTATTTGTTGGCGTACTAGACTTCACTTTCCTGTACATACCAGAGTACGGTCTGTTAGTTCATTGACAACGAGCTAGAAATTTTTAATGAAAAGAATTTTGCAACAATTTGTTCCAATGACTTGCGTGCGCTTCAACAGTTCCGGTACATTGACAATGTTCGATTTGGCCGTTTTCCTTGCTACAAGCCCTTTGAAAATTGCATCGTGGAAGTGACGTCACACATGCCGCTATTCACGCACAGAAAAAAATGTTTTGTGTAAGCTATAAAATATTTTGTGGGTATTCACCCTGCAAAATTTGTTTTGTAATTACCACAATAACATTTTGTTGTTACCACTAAAATAGTGTGGCCAACACAAAATTAATTTGTGGTTACTACAAAATATTTTGCAGAGAAGACTTTCTACAACATTTTTCTGTCAGTGTGTTCACAGCAAGGGCTCATATGCTCCCTAGAATATCCCCTTCAGCCCAGGGAACGAACCACTTAACCTTCTCGAGCTCTAGGTCCGAATTTACAAAATGCAACGTACTTCATGAAAGGAACAAGGGCTTAGGGCTCAAAGACACGTGACGAAGCGCACGTTGCACTGAATTCCAACACGACCATGGCCAATGATAGAATGCTTTAACTCTTAGTGTCTCGGGGTTCTACCTGCCAATCAGAGGCGTGTGGTGACTTGGAAACCTTGTTCTGATTGGTACAGTTAAATTAGCTATGTCTCTGCACAAATACACTCTAAAAATAGTTAATAAATTTGTCACACGTGCGTATAGGAGCGTTTAAAAAGCAGGTATGGTAGAATAGTTTCCCAGGCATCCATGGTAGCACTCCTAAACGTTTTATAAAACAGTCAAATGTATTCTGAAGTTACCAGACTTGTATTGTAACAACGGTAAAAGTTTGCGTATATACAAGACTAAATTATGGCAACTGTCCCATACTGCGTTTAGGTTAATTACTTCCTAAACATTTTAGGAAATTTTTTTACAGTGTATATTCTGCAAACAATCATGAATCAGTACTGCAGATATGCACGTAAGGCAATGGGAACCAGTTGGCGCCAAAATTATTTCCACCTAAACTCAATGTCTACACACACACACACACACACACACACACATATATATATATATATATATATATATATATACACACACACACATATAGACACACACACGTGTGTAACCAGTTTACAGGACGTAGGTCACTTTACCTTGGTACTTTAAATTATTGGTCAGATGCACTTATAGCGGGAGGCCATGGTGATGTCGGCCAACGAGAGACGCCCATCTAGCCTGCAGACGTTTTGAACCCAGTCTATTGCCAGAAAATAACGCGAACTTTGTACGTCACTACAGACCAATAATCTCACCCACTTCAGATCGAAATCGTTTAACAATATCTTGCATATTTGTGTTTAACGTGATTGTTTTCCTTGAAAGCCAATTTTTGTACAAGATAATAATATTTATGTAACGGTCATTAAGATAATCATATAAGCATGTTAGTGACAAGCAAAAGTTTGCTATTTAATGT
This sequence comes from Medauroidea extradentata, assembly GCA_003012365.1. Lineage (NCBI taxonomy): Eukaryota > Metazoa > Arthropoda > Insecta > Phasmatodea > Phasmatidae > Medauroidea > Medauroidea extradentata. Next base: position 52,523 of record PNEQ01010544.1, read on the forward strand.
TGAATTCTTGTGACCTTAAAGGTTAAGGTTAAACAAATTTATTCGATTTTTCAAGTTTTGAGCCAAAACATTTATTCAAATTGTGTTATCAACATTTTTTCTTCGACGAAGCATAGTATTTATTCTTAGTAAACTGCTTGACATAAATAATAATGGAATACTTCATTTATTTGTCATTCAGAGTAATTGTAGTGTAATTCTTGAAAGTTACTCTATAAATCTCTTGCAATTATTCTGCATGACAAATTAATGAAATTTCCCATTATTATTTATGTCAAACAGTTTACTAAAAATAAAACCTATGATTTGTCGAAGGTAAAATGTTAATAACACAGTCTGAATAAATGTTATGGCTCAAGAACTCTAAATTCAATAAATTTGTCTAACACTCCCCCTTAATGTCTTGCACGTATTTCGGAATAATACAATTTATAATACTACAAGGTGCAAGCAATTTAACAACCTCAGTGAATACAAGTTTCAGTATTACAATGAAGTTTATTGCATCATAAACCGATCTTTTTGGAAACAGTGACGCATTACGTCCGCTACATTTGTCTAGGTTATTCTCGTTTGCTTTGTTGTAAAAGCAGTAGTCTATGTTAAACATTGGCGTTACGCAATAAAATAAGACATTGTGGACTGGCTAAATACGTAACACTTCCTCAAACAGTTCTTGCATTTTCGCACAGAACTGCGGCAGTTCGTGTCTGTGGCGTGCCTGTGATAAATCGTCTGTATTGCAGAAAACATTAAGTGGCATTTATATAGATCGCAGGCTTTCGCGGCCGTTGTCTGCATTTTCTTGGCTTGAGGGTGTGAGCCGCGTCTGAAGATTGTCGTTGCAGCTGCCATCATCAGGTAGTCGAGTCGGAGACCAACTGTTGCAGTTGGTCTCCGACTCGACTACCTGATGATGGCAGCTGCAACGATGGTAAAGACAACAATGGCTTAACAGTAAAGATATCATACACCACAACAGGACATTAATATTTGAATATCAGTTTTAAATTGAAAAGGCTATGATCAATACAAATAAACATTTCATTCAATAACATTTCTAATCCTATAGGCAGTTTATTGACAATGTCATGTATTACAAAATGATGACATGAACTACATATGTTATTACATTATATTACAGTTATTCAAAATCGGAATCTTTATTTTCCCATAATTCAGATAAATTACAATAATTCATTTCATGTGTTCTACTTGGTTCTTTATAAGTGAAGCTGCTAACAAGTGTAGATGTGTTTTTAGAAATGGAAGCTACACTCTTGATAGTATCGCACAATTTTGCTATCGTCTTTTGCATAAACTCATTATTATATAATTCATTCGAGTTACATTCTTGTGCCAAGTCATTACGAGGGTCATCATCATCACTAGAAATTACAGTACACTCTGGCTCATCAAATTTTTCCGGTTTAATAGACGCAATTCTAGGAGACTCCCAATAAGCACTATCAGCATATATTAATTTTACTCTATTGCTGAACCAATCTGATGCCATTGGAGGATTATTACTTATAAACTAGATAGGCTATGTTACAGTTGGTCTCCGACTCCGACTACCTGATGATGGCAGCTGCGACTGCCGAAACATCGCAAGACAATCTTCAGACGCTGCTCACACCCACAAGCCAAGAAAAGGCATTTATATAGCTCACCAAGATAGCACAAGCTCATGAGAAAAGGCTTTATACCAAACAGGTATTTTTTTTTCGTACCAGACACTAAACGTGATTGACGTGATACAAAAATACTTAGAGCGTGATTATAGATGTACTAAATAAAAAAATCAGATACTCATGGTACAAACTATATGCCTGATGCCAAGACGAAAAGGATAAGTCTATCCATAATAATAAATTGCCACACACAGACACATTCACACAAACACTTGCCTTTGCCCTCAGCTAATTTGGCTATGATCCAGAAACATTCGCAGACTCGACTTGATCATAAAGCCAAGACAATGATAAAGCGTAGACGTGTTCAAATGGAAGCTTTGTTTATTAGTAAATATAAACAGCTCTGAGTTGTCAGTGGACCCATTAGACCAGTAGGTGCCGTTATACATCTAGCCAATAGCGTTTAAGAGCCTAGGAACGAATTCTCCAATAACACCTCCCACCAAGGCGATCCGGGTTCGATTCCTAGCGGGGTCTGTCCCCGGATTTTCGCATTTGGGAATCGTGCCATTGGTCAGCGGGTTTTCTCGGGGATCTCCCGTTTTCCCCGTCATTTGATTCCCACGCTGCTCCATACTCACCTCATGTCAGCTCTCACCAGCGTTAAACACCTCGGTGTTAAGCGCTGACCAAAATCTCTCACTTACTCCAATAACACGACATCAGTAATCGCAGTATAGGCTTATCGACTAATTGGTTGGGCGTATCAATGCAAACTGTTAACGGTGAATAGGCCGCTTTAATGCCGTTTCCTTTGAAAAACTTTAAATTTTCATATTTAGTTACACGTAATCACGAATATCAACACGCGGATACCATAATCGATAGCTTTATGTCTCAAAACGGCTTTTAAAATGGCGGCTCAGCTAATTCATCAGCACGTTTTTAAATATATGTTGTATCTTTATTATTTAGTATTTCTCTGTTAGTTTATATAAACGGTATTCTAATCCTATACAGAAGTGTAATTAACCTAAATATAGTTATTGTAAAGAAAATTAATTAATGATTTATATGCGTCTATGTTGTGACGTCTTTGATGTAACATGCAGGGCCGGAGTCGGAATACAATCTTAATAAAAGCAGCAACGAAATAAAATTTCTCTTTTTGTAAGCAAAACAGCAGTGTGGTTTTGTATGTTGCTACTGTATATAAACTTCTTCGAAGGGACATATTAGATCTGGGTGGGTAATGCAGCCGTGCGCCGTAACATTTTGCTCAACCCCGTGACATAATAAGAATTCTGACATGCGAGCAAAGGATTATTTCATGAAATGCTTCATATACGTGATCAACTTACATAATGACTTGTCTTTATTTATTTTATTGTATAGTTAAACGTCAAAAAATGTAATGATTCTTATTTATCACATGTTAGGCACTGTACTTAATGCTACACAAATCCTTGGCATGGTGCTGATATTAGCAGGAAATTATTATTGTTTATGCCGGCCTCCTTAGCATAGTCGGTCTACGACGCGAGAGGTCCTGGGTTATAATCCCGGCTCGGACACAGGTGTTGTGTTGTCCCTTCACCTTACTTCACCCTCATAAACTCTTAAGACTTCGTTGTTAAAGGCATTAAATCCCTCTCACGCCACCTTATTATAATTGGTTGTGACTCAGCAATATTGTTGAGACATGACAAAGACCCAAAGGAGTTAAGATGCTTTATAAAACTTCGTTTCGTACCGGTGTCTGAAAGAAAAGAACCACAACAGTTTCTTATATTATTTACAAAATCGTTATCTGAAGCAATTTAGTGCTCTTAAGAGTTTTCACAGCAAAACTCAGAGAAATACTGTAGCTTTAACACTACGCGTTTACTTGCCTTTTCCACTTCGTTGGACATTTATTGCAAAAGACAGAAAATTACACACGAATCACTTACTTGCATGTCAACTGGATCCACAACCATGGGCACTTTCACTTAGGACTAACATATAAGTTAGACGACAGTTCGTAAGAATTTTCCAAAGAACATGTACCTTTTCAAAACGACTATTCTCTTTACTGCGCAAGTGTGATGTGTAGAGGTATTGAATTATTGTGAAAAGAATTTTGTACCGTATTTAGCAATCCCTGATTTTCGTGAAAAGAATGTTGCCTCAATAAGTTTCAGTGTCATTTGTGCACATTTGCAGCTTGGCTTCGTGGCAATAGGAATCATGTATTTATGTATAGACGTATGTAATTTGATTTCGTCAGCCAGATGAGTGTATTGCAACACCACGCGTCAATGTTTTGCGGTTAGAGAAGCCTAAGATTTGTGAGAGTTAAAACACCAAATCATTGAGCACAGCAGAACATTACATGTTTTGCAAATAACTTTAATATTATCTTTATGTTTTTTTAGTAGCTAAATGTTTTTTTTTCACGAGAAGGATAGTAATAATTTTGACAAACATTACATTTAACTTGTGTTTCACGAACTTTTCTAATTGCTCTTCTAATAATACCATTTTGAAATTTAAATTCATTCCGTGTATTTTGAGGAGAAATATTTTTATGTTTTTAGTTGATAAATGTTTTTCTTCACGAGAAGGTTTATAATAAGTTTGACAAACATTACATGTAACTTGTGTTTCACGAACTTATCTACTTGCTCTGTTAAATATACTATTTTGAAATTCAATTTCATCCCAAGTATTTTGAGGAGAAACATTTCTATTACTTTGCCTTGAAGAACTTACACCTCCGTTCTTCATTTTGATCATTATTTATAAGAAAAAATTGATACTTATTAAAAATAAAAATATTTAACACATTTAATTACTTATCAACAATAGATTTGTTTTCTTTTAAATCTTTATGAAATGATAACTCTAAATGTTTTTTCATACCTACCTTTGTTACATTTTTACCACATAATTCACAAGGTATTTTTCCAACATTTTACCATTATTAATTTTTCTACAAACACAACAAATATAACTTGTGCAATGTCTCATATTTTTATTTTTCGAATACTCAGAATGATTCTTAACAATTTTACAAACAGAACATTTTCTAGTCGTAACTTCTGGTTCATCAACAGGTTCATATTTTTTAATGATTGTTCATACCTGATTTTGCTATTTGTTTATCACATAATTCACAGGGTATTTTTTCCGACAATTTAGCATTATCTATTGTTTATAGGGGAAATATGTGTAGCCTATACTATATTTGTTTTTTTTTTTTTTTTTTTTTGACAATTCAGAATGGGAATTAGCAATTTTGCACAGTGTACAGTACATGTTCTAGAAATATTTATTTCTTCTGGCTCAATTGTTTTTACTCATGAAGTATTTTTACTTGTATTGATAATCAGAAAGTTTTCATTAGTATTTTAAAATAATAATTTATAAATCAAAAACTGTTAAATTTAATTTTTTAAATTTATAACTAAAATTTTTTCTTCATAAATAAAGATAAAAACTGAGAGCCAAAATAATAATAATAATATCTTATCCAATGATCTACGAAAATATTTTTTATAATTTAGAATTTAAAAATTTACATAACCTATATTTAACAAACGAAAAAGTTAGAAATACAATTATTGATTATATTAACAGAAGAAACCCAATTAACTGGAATTATGTATATTGTTATGAAATAATACTATCTGAAGATTATGTTAGAGAATTTCTAGATAAAGTTGAATGGAAATAAATATCAAGTACTATCTGAAGATTTTATACGAGAATTTCAAGATGAAGTTGATTGCGTAGATATTTCTTGGTGTCAAAATCTATCCGAAGATTTAACTGTAGAATTTCTAGATAAAGTTGTTTGCGATTATATTTTAAGATGTCAAAACTTATCAGAAGAGCTTAGGATAACATTTCAGTGGAGAAAATTTTTGTTAAATTTATTGGATGATGATGATAATGATTTTATGATTTTGACTAAAAAAATCATTAGTATTTAAAAAACAATACTGCTTTATAAATTTTATTTCAATAATTTTTTTTTTCATTGTGTCAATTTGTAAATGTTTTTCTTGGAGAGAGTTTTAAAAAAAAATTTCAGTGAATGAGTTTATTAATAAGTGAGTAGATAGATATTGTTCATTTATGGCATAAAAATGAGATCTTCCAAATATAATTTTTGTGCCTCAAAAATTAAGATTGTCCAAGAACCGGCAATATCTATCTACTATAATTCTTTTCTAAGAAACTCAGCTCAAATCATGGTAACTAGAGTGTATTGCGCAGAAACATAGCTTGTTTGACTGTGCCAGTTCGAACAAGGTTACTGTGACACTGAGGGTCAGAACATCTAATCACTGACAATCATGCAGAGAAGCAGACGTGCACATGAGGCACTTAAATAAGTAGAGGGTGGACAGTTATTTTACCAAGGGTCTGTGAATGTAGTCATGTATCCGTTAAGGAAAATGTCATTGGCACATCCTTTACTAAATTAGCAGGTTTTGTATTGTACCGCTTGCTAAGTTATCCCAGCTCTCGAATTCATGTGTCATTGTTAAAGAAACAATGAAAATATAATAACAACTTGTCAGAGCATAAATAACCGCCAATTGTGATGTAAGGAAGCTTTCTTCAGTGATATTAAACGGGCCTTTAAGAAAATATTGGTGCAATTTTTTTTGTACTAACTACCACAAACATAAACTACTCTCGACAAAACCGCTCACCGTTCAGCACAAAAATTTAACAAGCCGTGTTAAATAGCATAATATGTAACGAAGATAATAAAATATTATATATTTATGACTGTTGGCTACAAAATGTTGTTAACCTGTGGTTTCATGGAAGGAATGGGATATTACAGGGTGGGACTGGGAGGTAAGCGCTGGGACATTTTGAAAATCATACATCTGGCAGTGACCTACAAACCGACTATAATTCAACATTTACCGAATTATTTCTAACATGCTCACTTATTTTATTATTGGTTAGTCAGGGCGAGAGAGGTCTAGCTTGTTCATACACATTGACACACACAGCGTCACCTCTTCTGGTCAGACATTGGTTAAAAGTTTACAATCAGGGTATCATTTTTACAGTACTTACAGCGTGACAACACTTTAATCAATACAATGCATCCGAATTTTATTGACCTTAAAACTGCGGAACAAAACCGATCGAATTGCATGCAAAAAAATTACTGTTTGACGTACTTTATTTTGGTTACAACAAAACATTCCGTATTAGATAATTATTTTAAGAAACTTATATTTAAAAAAATAGGCTGTTTTAAGGAACAACTTACAGTAAAAAAAATTGTGTTTACGACCATCAGTAACAAATATATTGGCTTGTAATAGAGAGACTGAAAACTTGAGGTCTGGTTTTTGAAGTGGGGGAAGTGCGGGTACTTTTATTAGGAATTCATATTTCTGGTAGTAACCTAACAAATTAACAAAATTCAAGTTTTGCCCATTTAAATACCGACATAAAAACTTCTGTCGTTAGCTGGGTTTGCATACGTAGCGTACTAATTTCTGCGATACTCTAAATAAACCCTTCTTATTATTGGCAATGTGTCTTTAAACAAATATGCCCCTCATTTGACGGTGCCAACGGGAATATAGTCAGTGCGACGCAATACGTCTGTGGTATATGCGGTAATACGCCTGATTTTCGAGTAAAACTTAAAAACTGTTTTCTATAAAAATAAAGGCTTCAAACCACAAAATGTACAAAAATGTAAAACTGTCAATTTTATGAATTTTATTATTATAATCTCTAGGCTTCTATGGTAGCCGAAATTCCAAAAACACCCGCGTTGATTATTTGAAAACAATTTTACCATCCGAAAATCTCTGCGCGAGAGGTTTACGGATGTTAAAAATATTTTTTAATGAATGCGCGAATTTTTTTTTTTTTTTTTTTTTTTCAATTTAGTTATCACACTAACCTAGATATTATCATATTAAAAATAATAAAATTACAGCTTTCCATTTTTGTAGATTTTGTGGTTTCAAACACTTATTTTTCTAATATCAGTTCCCAATTTTATATTTGAAAGTAAAGCACACTACCTCGTAGTGCTACATAAATTAACGTCCGCTGATAAAATATATATTCCGAATAAAATCTCACGGAACTTTCAGGGTAGTTCATATTTTATTTACGATTGAGTATTCTAGTCGTCCACTCAACATCGAACATTTCCTTTCTCCTTAAGACGCTGAGCGTTGAAAGCGACCAATCACTGAACATGAAGCAGATCTGCGTATGTGCCCAAAATGTACTGAAAAATTGTGCAAAATTAGTTTCACTAAAATACAGCGGATCTGATGTAATCAGCAAAATAATTTTAAAACAATTTTTTCCAGACAAATCGTATCGTAAGCAGGTGTAAGATTGAAACACTTTTATGCTATTTTTCACTCTCCACAGTTGTCAGCTATAAGTAAATTATAATAAAATTTCATGTGAATATATATAATTCGAAATTTAAAAAAATTATTTTTACAGGGCTACAATATATACGAAAAATATTTTTATGTCCCAAACTCACCTCTGCTTACGGCATATATTAAAACTGACCTAAGAAATATTGGAATACGAAAAACACAATTTCTTACTTTTTTATAAAACTAGATTCTTAGCTTTTTTAATTGTGTGTACGAGATAAAACATTACTACATTTCTTATACAGAAACATTTTTGTTGCTTTTACCGTATTACTTAGAACCATAAAAGTGCACAATTAAAAGCTCTTTCAGTATGAATTATCTAAGAGAAAATTACATTATATAATTTAAATTAATTAATTATTTTGTAGACAAAACCAATCTATTTTAACTCTATATCGAACGTATATGATTTTGTCTTCAGACTATAAGATGTACATTATAGATAGAGCCCACGATTTTTGGTAAAAATAATTCTGCAACAATTTGTTTCAATGCCTTACGTGTACATCTGTATGTCTGCTTCTTGATTATTAGCCGAATGTATAATCGCGTAGGCGTGGCTCATTTGACGTGTGCCAACTGGAACAAGGTTACTACGACACCACGTGTCTGTGATTTGCTGATAAAACCCCGAGACGCTGAGAATTTAAAACAGCCAATCACTGACCATGAAGCAGAGCTGCATATGTGCACATAAGACATTGAAACAAATTGTTGCAGAATGCTTTTCACCAAAAATCGTGGGCTCTAATTATAGATCTTCGATTAAAAATTGTAAAAAAAAAAAATATATAGATTTTTACTTGCATTGCAGACCACGTTGCATCTAAGTGCTAAACGTATATTTTTGTTCAATTTTTCCTTTTCAACTGTATAACATCATGTATTTATCATTACATTCATATTACACCTAACAGTTGTTGCACAACTCTGTTTTTTGATACCAAGAAAACGAAGGCAAATTTTTCTTTCGCGAAGCTCGTTGAAATTCAGCATGCCTGATTAATGTATCCTTGCTCATTTTTGCGTAATGTTACCTAAGCTATGCAAATATGCGCAGCTGCTGACGGCGAATTTGCAACGAGTGTGGTTGTCCGGGACACCGGATATATTTTAACCGAATTAAAATGCTGTCAAACTTAGGCACGTGCAAACGAATCCGGGTTTCTTTGTTCCCCTGGCTTTCTCGAGTTTGCGCATTATGTCTTACATTTTCTATACAGTTTAGGAAATAACGATTACTCTACATGGTTTTGTAAAACGCATACGGCTAACTGTTTTATTATTTGAACTGTAATGTATATGTCTGGTAATTTTGTTTTCACTTTGTCGTGGGCAAATGTCGTGACACTTGTAATAAAAATTTGACTTTCTCGCATCGTTTAACTCTTACGCTAAAATAAGGTCAGTTTCTTTTATCACAGTAATTTCAGTTCAGATAATTTTTACAGATTGTTGCAATGAGGCTGGGTAATAAGAAATCATTGGTTTGTGAACATACGCCATTGTTTATGATTTGTTGATAAAACCTGGTGGACATTGAAAATGCAAGCCAAGAAGATAACAAGACTTTTTTTATCGTAAAGAAAATAACTTACGTACCGGATTAAAATGTTTTTATTAATTTATATATACATATGAAACTTCGGTTCATGTCAAACTACAATATAATGGACGGACGTAAGCGAAAAACTAAAAAAAATGAAAGAAACACTGAAGAATGTAAAATTAATTAAAATAATGATTTTAATTCAGTTTAATTATTTTTATTTTTCCTTTTTTTTTTTGTTCATTATTCATTTACGTCTGTCTTTTATGTTGTAGTTCAACTGGACCCCCATGTTTGTAGTGTTTCAATAACTTTTCACCGTGTGGTTGGAAGTGGTGAAGTGACGGAAGCCCAGGGATTTCTCCAACCGTGGTCTATGTATAGAGACGTGAAAAATTCTCGTTGTTATTTGTGAACTGGCTATATTTCACTGTTCTGTACAAGCCTGAATACGTTCCGTAGTTAATTGTCTGCCAGCCGCTTAGACGTTCTACATAGCCTGACGTGGAACGTCTCATTATTTGCCAGAAGTTTCTGGCACGGAAAGTAAAGTCAATGAGAGACGTCAAATTATCATACAATATCTCGCAGTCTAGTCTGCTGCCAGAATATAACGCGAAATTGGCATTTCCTTTGCCATATATAGTTCGGAAGAAGTAAGTTAGTCTCTCTCAACATTTCTTTGGGCACATGCAGTTATATTTTTGCTTTCGAGACGTTTTCAAATGTGAAAAATTATTTTACAAAACTGAAAGTTAATTATTTTGACTCCATTTGTTTCCATATCTAGTAATTGATACCGCTGCTCCATCCAAGGCAGTATTTTTATGGGCAGCCCTTACACTGTCTCAATCAAAATTTATGGAGTATTAGTTTTGCCGATTTAAACTTACTCTTGACCAGAGAGGCATAATTATCCAGAATATAAATGTGCACGATAATTAACCTATCACAAGTAAATATTTTGAAGAGAATTATATTACTAATAGAGAACTAGATAGAAAATTTATATTGCCCTTTACGTTTATTATTATAGAAACAAATTAAACAATTACAAATGGTCACATCCTGCTTGCTTCTTATGGAAATCAAGCTATTGCCTGTAGGAATAGTTATTAATGATTTCAGTTAACGTGATAAGCAAAATTTATATGTGCACGCGTCGATTGAAATATTAATTATTTGTTGACTAAGAATGCTACTTTTCCCACGGCGCTATGAAAGTGCGTGCTGCTTGCGATTGTTCAGACATAAGCACACTAATTAAATATATCCATTGTATAACAAAACTGTCACGATTGCAATGCATTGGCATGTTCCGAACAAAAATGTCTTGTCAACGTACAGGATTATTAGTTTAAAAGTCCAGTTTAATGCCGTAAAACTTGATGTTAAAGTTTTTCCTAAATGTGTAAGAAACAATACATCACAGTCAAAATTAAATGAATGAGCGTTACTCCAAAACTTTGTTGTTTGTTTTCAGCAGTAAGATCCACATGGCTTTCTTAATTATAGGAAATAGACTTTGTTAATGTACACTGTTATCAGCAGTTCTATAAAGTAATGTTTCACAAATGTGCTGAAAAGACAAAATGAACTGATCCCTAAATGTCGTCACTTTACCACGAAGATCTTGTACACTATAAACCAATTACTTTATAATTCTGCTTGTAACCGAGAGGAATATAACATACAGCTGATATGTTTGTCGCCTAGAAAAGTACAAAATATGTAAAATAGGTTTCAGACTTGTACCAAAACTTTGTGAACAATGTTTACGATTATTTTTACTAAACTTATTTTTTAAATAGTTTAACAACCTTCTTGAATAACACCAAATGTATTCTTCTACGTCGTGTCGTTTATTAAACAACAAATAGCATGTACAGTAACGGTTATAATATTTGTAGTAGTTGTTTTAATTAACTACAGCTTAAACGTATTTTAAAGCCTGTTACGAAACAAATAGAACTAATTATGCAGATATATCGAAGATTAACATTACAGTTGCAAGGGACATAAAACGAAATGTAAAATAACTATTACGGTGCGAAATCTGTAGCGTACATTTAATCTAGTGATTGCATTTATGCCAATAAGAATGAAGAATTCTTGTAAAATTCAGGAATGTCCATGTCTCTCTGAAATGTCTACTTTTAAAACTACCGTATTGCGAGTACCTTTTCTCTTTATATGAAGAAAACTGGAATTACAAAGTAAATATGTGACCTCTGTTTTGCGAAACTATTATTTTTGTACTTGTGGTCAACATATTTCTTGGACTTCATTTTTATTTTACGTTCAAGTTTATCCAGAAAAAATTCCCTCTTTTCAAAAAAACATTGTAGAATTGTACTAAAAACATGTGAAGGGACGCGGTTGGTACAGTGATACAAGCATTCACCTCCTACCAAAGCAATCCCGGTTCAATTCCCGGCAGGTTCGAGCTGGAATTGCGAGTGTGGGAATCTTGGCAGACTATGCTGTTGATCGGCGGCTTTCCTCAGGGATCCCCCGTTTTCCTCGCGCCTTCATTCCAGTGTAGCTCCATGTTAACCTCATGTCACCTTTCATCAGAGCCAAAGACCAACATGTGAAGAGGACGTTTAATCAACATTTTAAAAAAGTTCTAAAATTTTAATTTTTTACGGTAATGGTTTGTTTTGTGTGCTTACATTAGAACAACTTTTTTACAGAAGTGCAGAATTGTTCAGCTTTCACAGTTATTGAATGTCAAAATCCAAATTTTCATCAAATGATTTTACACAAGGAATGAAAACCAATCGACTTCCAGAAATGAAATTCTTCACACAGAAGAACAGTCATTATCTACGTGTGTGTGTATATATATATATATATATATATATATATATATATATATATATATATATATATATATATATATATATATATATATATATACGTAAGTAAGTTGGCAAAAATAAACGACAGTTTAACTATTTCTCCGTGATCATTCTCTTTTTTCGGGAGGCTGTAACATTTTACTGTTTTTCACATACTTAATTTTTGAATTTTTATTAAAACCTTAATTTGATTTGAAGATATTTTACATATGCTTCATTTTTATCAAAAAATCATCTCGATACCTCAACGGATATAAGCGGTACAGATGATTATTTGGGATCACATTTTATTTTTTAACAGCTTTCAATAACGAATTTCGAAAAATCCTGAAATTAAATTTTTTATATTTACGTAAGATTTATTTTAAAGCAAAAACCATTTCAATATTGCCACTGGTTTAGGGGATAAGTGGGATTAATTCAAAAACGCGTTTAATTTTTTTAAGAGCTTTCAAGAACGAATTTCGAAAAATTGTAAAACTACTTTTTAGATATTTACTTAAGCATCGTTAAAAAAAATCACCTCACTATCTGAAATGGTTTAGGATAAATCACGGATTAATGAAAAACACATTTTACGGCTTTTCATCCTCTTAATTTTCGATTTTCGGAAAATCGAAAAATTTGAGAATATGCAATTCTTTGGGCAATATTATAAAGTTAAAAAAAGTTATGATAACGTTCCCGGCTAATGAGATATCAAGGATTCTTTTAAAACACTTTTCAATCCTTTTCACCCACTTAATTATCGAAATTCGAAAAATCCTTTCTTAGTGGGTGCCTACGGAGCAAGTGGAAGCTTCCCTCATAATTTCATGGTTTTAGGTCCAGCGGTTTGGGCTGTGCAATGATGAGTGAGTGTCAGGACACTTAATTTTATATATTAAGAGAGATATATATGTATATGTGCGTTGATGAGTGAGTGTGAGTGTCAGGATACTTA
>PNEQ01010544.1:66052-79321 GCA_003012365.1 Medauroidea extradentata
TATATATATATATATATATATATATATATATATATATATATATATATATACATGTATATGTATAACGTTGATTTTATTTGTGTTATTTTTAGTGCTGAAATTGAAGATTATAATATGTTCTATAGTAATAATTTTAATATTTTTAATACAAAAAATCAATGGGGTTTTTCATACATAACATGCAGAAGCCCGTGAAAATACCTTAGAGTTTGAATTACATAATTTATGTACGACAGTTTTTTTTCTTTTATAAAACCCTTCATGCTAATTTAGGCTTTGAAATGTTATTGTTCAACACTGAACGAAAAAAATACCATTACTGTGAACAAGCTATATTAAGTACAAATAAAATAATTTAATACAGTGAAAATTATCGGTTGGATCTGCCCTTAAGCGTTGACCAAATCTCATTAAGTCAGTATATTTTAGTTGCATTGTACTATGAAAGAGAGATCAATTACCTTTTTACGGAGTTTATATATTCAAGGCTTCTGGTCCAAAATAAACTCATTTTAAACACAGTCACAGTATTAGTGATTTAAATGTTCTTATCTATATTCCACTGCATCGCATTTCGTACACGAATTTAGTTTACATAATTTTGTCAGGTAGGTAGTATGGGTAAGTTCCTCCAGGCTGCAAGAAAAATTGGAATGAATTTGAATTTTACGACTTGATGGATGTCAGCCAGTAATGTCCCGCATCTATCATGAGCGATAATGTCAGTCCAAGGATAATGTTGGCGCACTTGTAAAACACATCTGTCAAACATACGGTCATCTTGAACTTGTCTGCGAAATCCGTTGACGTCATGACCTCGGGCGAGAGGCCGTGGGTTCTGATTGACAGAAGTACAGAAAAAAGGTCGTTTTAAAAATTTTCGGAAACTGAAGGGATGAATTAGTTTGGGAAATACAGCTGTCAACCCAGTCGCTTTCCGTCTCGCTTTTTGTCCGGATTTAGTTATGAGGGAGTTAAAAGTAATTATTCGTTACTAGCTATTGTCCGCGGCTTCGTTCGCGTGGTTTCCAAATTAATGCCTCTGATTCATGCAAAAGTTTTGTCGAAGTTTTTCAAATTATCTTAAGTAATTCGTAAAAATAGGTACTTCTATTTTTTATACATTCTCAGAATTTTTTTTTAAATTTATGAGTTTTTGATAACCACTTATTGTCACTTAGAATTTCATATGAGTAAATATGTTAATACCGTAATAACATTTAAAGTTATAAATTACAGTAAAGGAATGTTGTTAGTTTCTTAAACAAACACTTTTTGACTAATTCTAAGTGATGCCAAATGATGTTAAGGATCATTAATTATAGTTTTAGAACCATGTTCACGACATTTTTTGGGTACCGCGTTCTGCCCTCCTGCCCACATTTTGTAGCAACTCCCAACATTTTTTCCCTCATACATATAGATTTTTGGTCACAACCATTCGCGGACGCAGGCACAGCCACTCACGAAAGTTTCATTGCAATCGAATGAATGGTATAGATCAGCATACTGTGCATTACAAAGAGACCGCCAGACATTCACACACACACACGTATATATAACGTTTATGTATGTGTGTGTGTTTATGTGTTGTAAGCTAGTCCTCTCGCCTCAATTTAGTTAAATTACCGGTTAACTGATGATACAGGATACCCTTACAGAAAACGCAGTAGTGTGCATGTAGCATGAGACTTGTAATGTTTGTTTGATCTATCAGGTCCTAGAGGCATATATCTTCGACAACCTTCCACATGCATAACACTCATTTCACTTCATTACCCAAGCGATCTCCCTTCAGAATTGCATAGAACATATGTTATGATAAAACTCCACAGAATAAACATACAAATAGTAGGACTTGCAGTACTAAGAGGAAAATTAAATAAATGAATAAAATTTGACACACATTCTGAAAACACTGCTGGGTTTCAAACTATATAAACTTAGCTGGCATATAAATTTGCTGTTCAATAGATTGTTATATGACAGTATGTAAGTTTATTGTATATTATATATATACATATGTGTGTAGTATGTATATAATGTATGTATACATGTCTATATAACGTAAATACACTAAAAAAATGCATCGTTGCGACAAGCAAGCAAATAAGGTTGATATCAATTATGTTGCAACAAATAAAATACTGTTAATTTGACAATCGTAACATTGAAGTTACTACTGGAATTTATTTGCTCCGACAGTAAAATTTTATACACAATTTTTTAAAACAAACGTAAATTTGTTTGTTAGGCCCTATACAAATATTTTCGTTAGATGTTACCTATATTTAACAATACGTGCATTTGATTTTTCCCGAAATATTTGTTTTTGTTAAAATTACGAACACTGGTTTGCTCACACTATTTACTTTTTTTTGCTTATACTATCATATTTACTTGAATAAACCGTATATATGACATACCATACAGATTTGGAAAATTTAACCATGGCAAATATTAAATTTAAAAAAAACTATTTGGTTGAAAGCGACGAAATACGTCCGTTCAGGAAGTGTTTCTTGTAATGGCAGTTATTTAGTACGCACGTGTTACCTGTTACACACACAGTTGTTTAGGAAACTTGTCTCATTTTATTTAAGTATATGTATTTACTACGAGTATTAATTTCTTGTGTTCGTTTGTATATCTTAATCACGTTAGATTAAATGACTGACGATAACTATAACAGTTAAAAATATTTGCTGAGTGCACACGAGTCTATTTGAATCACGAGTTTATCGGAATTACACGTCACAGGTATGTAAATATACACATTAAAATATATGTTAGTAAGTTGTAGTTGTCTAGGGGTAACGTGCATAGTCGGTAATGTAAAGATTGTGGGATCGAATCTTTGTGCATCCATTTTTTATTTTTTTTTATATTTGCACGTAAATTTATTTGTATAAATAAAAGTTGCTGTACAAATAACTCTTACTTTCCTGATCAGAGCAAGAAAGATAGTATAATGTCGTATACTTTAATGGTTTCTCAAACAAATGTATGCTTTATTTAACAATATCGGTATAGCGTCATCAACTATGTCATTTGGTTGAAACAACAAACATATTTCAAATCAATAATTTGGTTGTAACAAACCATACTTTTGTTAGCAAGTATTCAAATATACAATTAGGTTGATTAAAAAAAAATTTGCTTGATTTTACAATGTTATTTTCTCAGTGCATATAATGTACGTAATATACATGTTTATATATGTATATAAGTGTGTGTGTTATATATGTGTGTGCGTATGTTATTTATATGTGTGTAAATAAATATAATGTATGCATATGAGTGTGTATGTATAATATGTATGTATATCTGGGTGTACGTAGACATGTAATGCATGCATATATATATATATATATACATATATATATATATATGTGTGTGTGTGTGTGTATGTGTGTGTGTATCCAACTTTGCCTTTAACCCGAGACGTTAAAATAATTGAAGACATGCTAACTAACAGTAAAAAGTCATTATTTTATACAGGCTGATTATATATCAGGGTCTAAACTTTTTAGTGTCTTGTGTTATAAACAATCGGTTATAAAATATATTGGAAATTTGTAACAAAATATATGTTTAAGGAGATACAAGTCCTTCAAAACACATATTTGGAAAAATATTTCCGTTAAATGCCGGAAAGAATGACGACGTTTCTACGAACAATGCGTAATGATACCAAGATCTTTAATTATACGGCAAATAAATATTTACTTCCGTTCACCTTATTAAAAAAAAGACGTTTGGTCATATCTTGTATGTAATATTTCATAGATATTGTCATGACACATAGCGGTTTGAGGACGGTTTATTAAGCAGCATGGCCTACAAACAGAAAGTGCCTTGTACGCAAGATTATTAAGTAAGACGCCCACAAAATAGTTAATGCCGAATATATTACAATATCTGGTTATGTCCATTGTAGCGTTGCACTGATAAAATGTTGAAAATTCCTCACAGATATTACGGAAACCATTACCCACAAACGTGTGTAAGAATTAATTAATAAGTGTTAAGAGAAAATAATTGACATCGTGCGCCAACCACCATTAACAAAGAGCCATAAGGGAATTACGGTACGTTCAACAAATAACTAAAACGTCGTACTTTACACTCCACTGTGGGGCAGGCGAGCGTTCCAACAATTACACTGCCGCGGATGCTATTTTTATATCTCAATTTAATTTTCGGAAGCCAGTTGTCCAAATTAATTTAATTATTCTTCTCTAAATAGAGCATTGCCAAATATTTTTATTTTTTTAGAGTATGTGTGCTTGAGTACCCCATTTTTAAAGATAATTTTTAAACATAATAAAAAATAATTAATATTATATATATTGCATAGTTAGTATTTTACAGATAATTAATATTTAATATTATTTTCCCAACATTGCCAAACTAATTGTAAATAAACTGTGCATGTTTCAATTTACTTTACTTTTGTAGATTTCAAAAGTGTGTAATTATGGTTGGCAAGATTAAAAATATACGAGAGTAACTAGAAATGCTATGTGGTATTTCAGGAAATATATCACCTAGACAATATTTTTTAATTTTTGTACTGTACATCAACCTATATTTGAATTTAAAATAATTTATTATTTAGATCTATTAATTGGACGGATGTTCTACGTAAATAAAGATTTTAAGTCAGATTGGTAAGTGTTTAGTCAACTATTTTTTTACACAACCCATTATCAATTACTTAACTTTATTACGTTACTCTAATGTCTTAGTAAACTAAGTAAGTTTATATAATAATTGTACTATATTTTATATAATTTGATTTCTATACTTTTAATAAATAACACGAACACGTAACATTTTAAACACAGCAATCATCTAAAGGGGAATTTAAGACAGTACTTATCGAAGGCATGCAGGTAAGTAATAATATCTCAGATACAACTGCGATATATTTTTTTATTTCAACATTTGACACTGGTGTGATTGTTTCTAAGGAAATATTGAAAAATATTTATTAATAAGATTAAGAACTTAATTTTTTAAATTTATAACAATGTACACATTTGACTATAAAGCAATAGTACGACCGGACACTGCATACAATGAACTACCAAATATAACTACTAAATTACTAATATAAAGAATCTTCTAATCACAATTTTCAAGGACAGTCCTTTTTGTGAAATAGGGGCCGCGGTGGCCGAGAGGTCAGAGCTCTCGCCTCCCACCAAGGCGATGCGGGTTCGATTCCCGGGTGGGTAGATCCCCGGATTTTCGCATGTGGAAACATGCCGGACGATGCCGCTGGTCGGCGGGTTTTCTCGGGGATCTCCCGTTTCCCCCGCCCATTCATTCCGGCGCTGCTCCATTCTCACCTCATGTCAACCCCACTAGCTCTAAAGACCTCTTGCTGAGCGCTGACCAAATTCTCTCACTCACTCGCTCCTTTTTGTGAACGAAGACTTTACATAATGTACACTCTTAGATTTAACAGACAGAACATTTTCAAAATTACGGTCAATTAACTATTTTGCGTCAATTGATAGTAACACTGTTAAAATAAGGTTTATTAGTTGATAAGTTACAGAAACTAGAAATACATGTCCATTCAAGCGAAGTTTCGTACTAACTCAAGGCGTTTGCTTTTCTTTTGTCTTCTGAAATTTCACGGATACAATATTTCTAACAATCTTGTGCACGAAGGAATTTCAAATGAGTTTATAAAGGCTTTAAATTTGTCCAACAAAAAAAAATATTCTTACATCATTAATTATGGCATGTTAAATACATTGTACACGTTATTTAAAGATAGCATTATTTTTGTGACTCACGCATTATATCAACTCAATTTCCCGTAGAATAATTTCCTTAAGCACTATTTGTGAATGTTCTATTGCAAGTGTGAACGTTCAAATAATATTGAGACGATTGTGTCCTTGATTTCAAAACCCGTCATCTCCGTTAGGACTTCTTTTCCTTCACAGAACATACTGTCCTCAAACCGTTATGTGCCCTTGAGCAGGTCGCTCCAAGAGTTACATAAACTAGCCCTGCTTCCTGTAACCTATCTCCGTTAATGTGTCGGCGAACACTCTAGACGTTTCTACGCGAGGCTATAAATACGATATCCGGTAGTCAGTCAGCGTCGGAGGCAACATCGACATGACGAGGAATGCAACACAGCGACCTGCAAGTTGCATCTTGCATCAGCCCGGAATGTCGGCTGCGTCGAAGGAAGTGATCGAGAGTAAGTGAGAGAGAGACAGAGGATAGTGTAACCACGTTGTGACGGACGAGAAGGTTACGCTGAAAAAAAAATGATATAAGTTAAATGAGAAAATTCGATAATGTTTTTTATTAAGTACGTAATTGCAAACAAAGCCAATTACGGTAGTTTTACAGTGATTTTTATAAAATTTTATTAAGCTGCTTGGTTTGCATATCGAAGTATCCATGCACTGTTTTGTAAAAAATACATCATACTTCGTATGTTTTTCTTCTTTCTGTAGCAATTTACACAAAAGTTTATCAGATATTTTCACTCAATTTATCACAAATTTTGTTATGGAAAGAAGACGAAAACAAGTAAAATAATTTGTAGCGCACTAAAAGTGTATTATTTTGCAAAACCGTTTGCATCTTTAAACCACTCTTAAGTCTTCAATTCCTTTCAAATTATTCTGCGATAAAATGTTTTGAGTTTTTTTCTAGCCCGTGTTAAAATACTACCTATAATAGCCTTAAGTGAGATAATAAACTATTCGTTGGCTAGTGCAGGATACTGGATACAAAATGTGCTCCTCAGTGTTACTTAACGCATGCTTTCTTCAGACGGAAACACGAGGCAATATGGAGCAGGTGTCCAGTGCTGGGCTAATAAATATGTAGCACAGTCCCCGGTATCGTAGTCGCCATCCACATCGTGCGACATAAATATTTAAGGCGCAGTCGCAGCTTGGCCCATCAGGGAGGAGGACTTGTGATCTGAACGCATGGTCTCTTCACCAGGTATCACACACACTGTCTGACCACGTGATGTGTGTGTTCCCACTTCTACACAGCTGCTTCTGTAGCATCTCCGCCAGGTTTCTGCGCGCCAAGGTGCGTATTTACAATACAAATATCTGTACGGTATGAATCGGGGGAATATGCAACACTTTTTACGGGATTTTAAAGCGATAATATTTTAATAAATGTGAAGAAAATAAATACTGTATTTAAATTTTCTTTAAACATTTGTATGAGTCAGTAATGAACTTCATATTTTTTTAAATTATATAACAATTAACGAAACATAGGCGTATTCTCTCAAACTAACCTACAACGTTGTCATTTGCTTGTTAAGGTTATGTCACACCTATCGTCTTACGATTTGCATTTGCTATTCAGTATACTAAAATCTCTGAAATAACTAAAGTAAAGTTTTACTATAGAGTTTTAACAGAAGAGTACGTTTCTTGGATTTTGTTGTCGATGTTTCATACTTACATTGAAACAGCGTACATATTTTTATATATTTGAACAATTTTGAATAATTACGTCAGATATATTGGTCTGACTACATGTAATAAAGAGTTTACTGCAAGGCAGTGAATTTCCATAAATAACTAAAGTAATATGTATTTGAATAATGGTTTCTGATTTCCAACAACCCATGTAAGCGTAAACAACATGGTTCATGATCTCACATCTTAAGGGGTTTTACATTTTAGATTGCAGCTACACAGATTACATGGGAAATTCGCGTTTGATAAAAAATATTCTCAGTGAACCGATTTTAACAGACCAATATTAAAAAGTTATATACGTTATGTTAATTTAAATTGTGACAGAAATTATTTTCGCTAAAATAATAACAATAAATGCTTTTAATAATTCGTGTGATAGAGATACTTTAAAGTTACTTTGATATATTAGATATAAAAATTAAAATTTGGATTAGTTACTCACATTGCATTCTTTACATTTCTTTCAAAATGTCAAGTAGAATATTTTTGTTTGAAACAATTTCCTTTGAAACCGACTAATTGGTACTTTAATAATTTGAGAAACCGTCAGTAGCCCCAGATAAAACAAGGATATTTTTCTTGGTTTATAGCAATGAAGGTATTACACATATCAAAATAATATTAATATTTTATTAAAGGTAAGGACTTTTTTTTAATAAATATGGGTTCAGTAAAATGAAGTATGGCAAATAGTCGCAATTTGAATTCGATACGTAAAACGTCTGGAAAATTTTGTAGTAAACCATTCCTTACACTTTACTTCGGTGAAGATAGCTCAGATAAGAACGACAGCATTTTGATATATTATGTGTCTATATATATGTATGTATGTATATATATATATATATATATATATATATATATATATATATATATATATATATATATATTGCTATAACAACTGTATATTATCAGCCTTGATTTTAAAAGGGTTAGTGCGGGTTGCATAAATACGCCTAAAATGCTGGCCCATCCTCTTAATATAGATTCCCGTGTCTTCAAGATTTGCAGGCAGAAATCTTACTTTTGTGTCCCCTAAAATTTTGTACTCAGAGCGCGAAACAACACTAACGCAACCCCGTTAAGTTATGTAAAATTATTTCCTGACACAAAAATGATTCTCACTTGGTTACGTTACATTGTAGAGACAAAAATATTAAATACGTTCAGAATGAAATCTGCAAGGAAGTCAACTATACTGATTCACTGTAAAATAATTTCTCAAAACTGATACTTTGTTACTACAAAGAAAACTCGTATTAAGGGATGAAATATATAACGTTTGATGCCTTACGCAACTTATGTTTTAGTTTTAACCCGACATTACTTTAATCTCATAGAAAAAGTAATACTTTTAAGAGTTTGAATTACAGCGAACAAAGAAATCTTTTGTGCTAATTGTTTGATCCTTAGCAAAACCTTAAGTCCTGTGGAAGAAATGGTCTTCTAATTATGAAATAAGTTAATATGAATTAAAATAACTATACTTATCTCTTTGCATATAAAAATACTTCCTTCCACAACACAAATAATATATACACGCACATTGATATGTGTGTGTTCGTATATAAATATATATGCACACATGTGTAAGTTTGTATGTATTTACGTATATATGTATGCTATATTTTAAACATTGCTATTATAATATTTATCTCCTATATTAAGAACAGCATCTATCAAAGAAATCAGTTTTTTGGGGGTTTCAAAATTTAAAATGTATCAATTTACTAGTTTTTGTTAAAAAAAAAAACTTAACACAAAAACGCAAACAACCCCAGACATCGGAAATTGGTTCTACAGTTTATTCATACAGAAACACTTCTTGTTTGTAGTATAAAATTAACAATACAAAATGTAGAGTAACAATAAAGAGGTAATTTTATAAACAAAGAAGAAAATGCAGTGAGGTGAGTCATTGTTTCCGATATCCTAAAGATTTAAATTTGTGAAGCAAACTTGGTGTTTATGTAATTTATAATTTAAGATATGCGTACATATCACATACATAGTTTTTGAACAACAAAATTTACTATTTTTTAAAATGCTGACGATTACCAAGTTAAATCTGTCGGCAAGTATTTGATCATTTGATCAGGTTACATCAAAAATTTTATATTTATAGAATCTATAAGTTATTTAAACTTCGACTGTGTAAAATAATACTTTCCGTTCAGATACCTACGTGAATAAAGTGTTTATTTAATTTCGGAAATTGCTACACAGATTCAAACAAATTGTTGTAAAAATCATATAAAGATTTACTCAAATATTGCATGTTTTATATGTTTATTTCATATTTAGGTAATTATTCAATATATTTTCGCCAAGATTTAAATTGTACAAGCTCATGGTCTTTGATTTTATACTGGTATATTTTTGTAGGTCGAACGTTGTGAAATACAGCTCAACAAGAATAACATAATTATTCCTCTAAAAGTATTTGACGAATTCAAACCAAAATTTGACTTTGAACAGCTTACTTGACAATTCTTCTAATTAAACTGTTTATCTCTGTAGTTCCGCAGTTTTGGAAAGTAGCACAATGTGCGTAAACAATAACGTGATGTAATATTTTAGAAATACTGCACCGACACAAGTAAAATGTATTAAGTTTCGACAGTATTTTAGCCAAGAACGAAGGTTTCTTTGGGAAGAAAGCTGCAGATCCGTCATTTAAGGAAACAAAGCATTATAAGTAACGAAAAGTTTTAAGTATTTTTTACGATGTTCTGTTCCGACGCAAATACAAACCTAAATTTTATCAAATTGTAATTCATGTTTCAATTATTAAACTATAATTGTTGTTCCATCTCAGTTTTTGAACGTAGCACCAAATAAACCAGCAGAGAATTCATAACATGGTATAATCAAATCCCTTTGTATACCGACTCAAAACAAATGTAATGACTTAAGATCATCAAAGAAAGCTTGAATTTAATAGAGAATAGTAATTTACGTCTGCCATTTGAAATGGTGTTTACATTATAACTTGACAATTATTGTACAGCTGCGGCATTTGTTACCGAATTCGAGACGTTTTCTTAGTTTTGTTATGTTCCTGGGGAAGGGCGTGTTTGTGAGGCGAACACAGATGGGGCACATGTATAGTGATATCGCCCATACGGCCAAAGTCGTGAATGTGCATGCAGTGTTGCCGCAGTAACGTCTTTACTTACCCAATCATTATTGAGCAAAGTCCAGCGTAATTGCAGACATAAATTTCGAACTAATACGGTACACATACCATGAGAAACAACCATCTGAAATAGCCGATTTAAGCCATGTTTGGGGTCTTTAAAATAATGCTTCCAATGTGTGTGGTGTCTTAAAAGTCATATTCCACAAGTATTCTGAAGTGTGTTTTCTGTTCGTAGACAAGCATTGCATGGGCGCACGTTTACTGGTCACTGAGTAAAAACGTAATTCCGAATTCGCAGCTCACAGATCGAGTGCCAGCCAGGCAGCCGCCTTAACAAACATCATATGTAGAATCACGATTTTGTGCTGAGAAGATTTCTGCACCATTTGAATCCAATGTCTTACATACACATCTGCAGCTCTGCGATCAGTGATTGGCTATTTTAGCATTCACTTGTCTTAGCGTTCTACTGGCGAATCACACTCGTATGTTGTCGCTACAGCCTTATTCTGATTGGTGGAGTCAAATGACAGACGAAGTTTCTGAACAAATACGCTCTGCTAATAACCATAAAGCAAAGTTGCCGATGCACACGCAAGGAATTGAGACGTATTAGTGCAGAAATGTTTTCACGGCAGAGTCTTGGCTCTACGTATGAGAAGTCAGGACATATCACACAGAGAGAAGACTCCTGACTTGGAGCTTGTGGGCGTCTGCTGAGCCTTCAATAATGACATGAACTGTAGCATTACTATGGATAATACGAGGGGTAGGTTAAATGGGTGTACCCCGAGGAAACCTGCACGTTTCTCGCATTCAAAACATCGGGTGTAGGCATCGCAGTGATTCGAACAAGGTTCGCTTGGCTGAAAGGCAGGGGCTCTATCGACAACGCAAACGCGGTACTAGTCTAGTACATGATCACAACTCGTAAATAACTATCCAATTGTTCCCAAATGCTACCGATTAGAAATGCTATGGCACAGAATATTTAGGAATACAGAAGTGAAATAGCAGGTAGGATAGCGAACTCACACACACACGCCAGCAAAATGGCTTCCCTAGCCAGCGACATGGCGGAGACGCCTACCGCCAATCAGCGTAAAGTGGCTGCCCTGCTAGCCTGCATCCAGGCCAATTGGAAACATGCCGCAACGTGCAGGAGCCAAATAAACACGGGGCTGGTATCAACAACCTCCAGCAACCAATAAGCGGCAAAGTTCGCCCGTATCAAATGAGCCGCCACGTCATTTCACGTCTGTATCACTATCTAGTCTCTGGCTATGGCGAGACAGATTTTAAAAACATTTTCTTTGAATTTGATAATATGCATTATTTTAAAATGAGCTTACATAGTTGAGGTAAATTTGTGTTTGTACACTGCGATTTCCGTTAGATAATAATTTTCCTGCATAAATTATCAACAAAAATCATAAAACAAACACATTGGTAGAGCCACGATTTTATGGCGAAAAGATTTTTGCAACATTTGGTTTCAATGAGTCATTTGCGTATCTGCACATCTGCTGCATCGTCTGTGATTGGATGATTTTACTCTCACTTGCTGTGGCAAATTACAGACGTACGAAGTCACAATAATCTTATTATGATTGGTGCAGTCAAATGAGGGATGTGTCACACTGCCAGTATTCATGAAGCAGAGCTACAGATATGCACGAGAGACACTGAAACAAAGTGGGGCAAAAATATTTTCGCAACAAAATCGTGGCCCTACACATTGGCCTAAGCCCCTACAGTGTTTAAGCGTTGGTTCTGTAAGTTAATGCCCTAGGAGTAATAATAGTTTGTTAAATCTAGCGAAACAAATATGTTCGCGTCACCTTTCATTCAGACGAGTACTTTGGCACTCTTTTTATACAAATAGGGCGTGCTAGTAAAAGAAGACACGTATTATAACAGCAGTGGCTTTGTAAACATTTTACAACTTGTTATACCCCAGGTACCACTCAACATTATTCTTAAAAACTCGTTATACTGACAAAATCAATCTCAAACACAAGATAAACCTAGTAATTAGTATTGACACCACGTTCAGAACCATGTGCAATATTGTTTCTGACCGCCTCCACGGTTTATTTTAATATAATACTAAATATAACATTATATATTATATTATAAATGATACTTAAAATAAACTCTTGAAAATTTTAATAATTTAAAATAGAAAAGCTATTGACAAGGTCTTCGCTGTATTTAATTAATTTACATTATAAATATCGGAGCAAACGTGCACAGTAGGATGTAAAGCGTAACTACAATTGTTAATGTGAATAATTTAACTTTTTCGTATAGGCCTAATTAAAAGGTTACATTTAATGGTTAAACGTGCCAATTGTATTCGCAAGTATTTATAATCAAACACTGAGATGGGAATACACTTCACCTAACAAGAGCAACACAAGGGTATGAAATGAGTCGTTCCGTATCTCGACTAAGTAAGGGTTTCAGACTTGTTGGAACTCATGGCACTGTTTATTTTTAAAAAAATAAACAATGTGGTTCTAGTGTATTTGGAGCTACAAACAACTTACATATCTTAAACAATACTCACTTTGCTTTGTTGGTCATCAGTATTACCCGAATGTATTCACACGTTCACCGTTGGTAGTTTGTGCT
>PNEQ01010545.1:0-11504 GCA_003012365.1 Medauroidea extradentata
TATATATATATATATATATATATATATATATATATATATATATATACACACACACACACACACACACACACGACATAGTTTCCATCGCTACATTGGTATCTATCGCATGGCAAGCTGCCATGTGATGGCCATACACTTATACCGTACAGTTACACCTTAAATTTAAGATACACGAATAGTAAAACTGTCTATCAAATCACGTCATTTAAAATGTACAGTCCTGTTACGTACCTCGGAGAAGAAGCACAGCTACGCTATATTTTAAAAATACCTTTACATTCACGTTAACTAAACGGAGAACATGATTTTGCATTGAAGAGGGAGGAAAGCGTATTTCCTTCGCGTGGCTATCAAATATTTGTACAGGTTTTTGGCGTAGTCTGTGACACTGTTCTTCAGTGTGAATTATTTCAATTCGGTCAGTCAGTTTGCTTTCCTTTCTAGCATAAAACCGTTTTATACAATTTTGGACTTTGATATGCCATGATACAAAAACAATGAAAGCAAAATAATTTTCACTAGAGTCAAAATAAAGGCAGGATGTATGTCCACATAACAAACCATGTCTCGCACAAATACAAAAGTTATTAATTCAAGAAAAATTTCGGTTGAACTACCCCTGACCGCCGAAAGGTGTGCAGAACTTCGGTCGTTACAATATTATTCGAAAACTGCTGGAAGTGTTTGAGTGATGTCTGCTTAGGAATATAATTCATAGTACGTTACACGTGTGTATAATCATTTCAGGCTCACCCAGTACTCATTAAAGTATAGGTATTTCCTAGCGGCCGAAATTGGCTCAAATTGGTGTTTTTGCTGTCCTTTATAGGTATGAAAATCTTTGCGCATTATATTTTTAATGGTATAGGCATGTACAATACACTTTCATCTTTAATAATTTAGCCTACTTATCATAAAATTATACGGCCACCTCTGAAAGTTTCATCCAGGCGCGGTGTCGGCGAGTACTGCACGGCAGTTCAGTGACTTGCGCCTAGAGACTATGGGAAGGCGTGATGCACGCACGTCTAGGCCTCGAACACGCAAAATACGTCCACACAGGCTGCCACCTTAAGACCAAGTGTAATAGCTATTTTTTTAAGATCAGAAATTATATGGTTTCGATTAATAAGTCGATTTATAAAAATTCGTTTATTACATAATTAGCAATCATAGTATTTACCATTTAGAAAAATTTAGCCAACACGGTGAGTTCATTTTTAACAAAACTGCCAACCAGATTTCTGATATCTGCTCTTGTTTAGGTTTAAAAATTAATCTTGCGAAAACAATTGAGACATGGGAACACGGCGTTAATCGGCCCGCAGATTCTACTGGCTGGCATACGGGCGGATTAAATTTAAAATAAAATAAAGTCCGTCGACACTTACTTGAAGTTTCATGTGAAGAACATGGGCATAACTCCACGGCAACACAGAGCAACTGAAAATGCATTCATTCGGTTGCGGAAACACGGAGGGACGAAAGATAAAACATCACTGGTGGGAACAGCTGCCTGATAACGGTGCACTGGCAGCTGATGACGACTAATGGTCGCACCTCGAGCTCGCTGTATACAGTACTAAAGTGCCAAGGTCCGAGCCCGCACGTTTTACTCTGAACTCTGGCGGCGACAGACAAGGCGACACGAAAAAAACTTCGCCGTCGGGAACTTTCCTCCATCATGATTAACCCGCCGAGAAAGAGGGAGGAAAAAAAAAGAAAGACAATCGCCAGCCTTATAAGGACGGCTATTTGCAGACGCCCCTCTTTAATTTTTACAATTTCTTCTTTCCTACTTGCCTAACACTTCAAAGTGCATTACTTCGACTTGACTAACCTTCCCCGATAGAATGTCAGTGCTGCCAACTGTCAGCCAATTGGGTTCACAAACACCTATTTTGCGAATATTATTTCCTTAAAAATCCCTACGTGCCTAACACTTCTAAGCGCATTACTTCCACTTGACTAACCTTCCCCGATAGAATGTCAGTGCTGCCAACTATCAACCAATTGGGTTCACAAAAACCTATTTTGCGAATATTATTTCCTTAAAAATCCCTACGTGCCTAACACTTCTAAGCGCATTACTTCCACTTGACTAACCTTCCCCGATAGAATGTCAGTGCTGCCAACTATCAGACAATTAGGTTCACAAAAACCTATTTTGCGAATATTATTTCCTTAAAAATCCCTACGTGCCTAACACTTCTAAGCGCATTACTTCCACTTGACTAACCTTCCCCGATAGAATGTCAGTGCTGCCAACTATCAGCCATTTATGTTCGCAAAAATATATTTTGGGAATATTATTTCCTTAAAAATCCAAAATGCAGTAGTTGTAAAACCGTTGTATAGGTGTTTTGAAAATATTTTCACTATTTGGTAAAAAGTTTTGATTGCAAAAAAAAAAAAAAACATTCTGTGTAGCTATCGACTTTAATAATATTTCTTCAAGCTAATGTTAGCCAATACGATTAAATTTTTGTTTCGAAAAAACATGGTCACATACTAAAAACTATTTTCAACAAATCTATGTGACGATTTACGATAGCCACTCCCTTCTAAAATTTATAAATAATACTCGATAAAACAGTCTAAACAGAATCCCTTGGCCTTGACACTAAAGAGTGGAGTGGGAAAATTTTTGTAAGCTCTTTAATGTGGAACATTCGGTGTCTTATTAGGATAAAATAAGTTTGTAATAACTTCTGTTTCCAGATTTATTTTTGTACATTTTGCCAATGATAGAGCGTAATTTTAGTAAACCAATAAAGTTGTTTCATTATGTTGCCTTAAACTGCGTAAGTTTAATTTTAAAAAATGTCCGTCCAGCAACCCCACAAGCTAAAATTACATTTATCACTTCCTGTTAGTACAGTTAACTAGTGACCACTATCGTAGATTAATATTATTTCTGTAGAACTTTGGCTTAGGATTTATTTTTATAAATTTTTTCATGATATGGTGTCGAATATGACTAATAGGAAATGATAAATGTAATTTAGCTTGTGGGGTTGCTGAACGGACAGTTTTAAAAAAATTAAACTTACGCAGTTTCAGACAACACAATGAAAGTTGTATTTAGCCATATCGTTCATAAATTTATTTTGGTGTGGTAGTTGCTAGTTGACTTAAAATAGAGTTAACAAACCAACGGAAAAATTCGTTCTGAGTATTGACAATGGACAGATTTTTAGATAGCTTAGGATTCCGCTATACACCTGATGTACAAATTCTTTGTTTCAAAGCCGTAATATTTGTTTCAGAGTACAAATAAAAAATGTTTGTTTGAAGAACTAATTTAATGTACGTGATCTTTAACATTTCTGCGCGAAATTTGTTTTCTGTGTTAAATGCAATTTGTTAACAGTGACAGAAAAAATGGTTACTAATTCCTTTCTATCACTGTTTACAAATTGCATTTACCAAATAATGCAATTTTAGGGTAGTAGTTGAAGAGCACGTACATTAAATTGGTTCTTGAAACAAAAAAGTTTTATTTTTACTCTGAAACAAATGTAACGGGTTTAAAACAAAGAATTTTTACATCAGGTGTATAGTGGAATCTTAGCTTTGAATGTAAGGTCTCTGTTCCTGGTTTACAAACGGTTGCTAGAATTGAAAATTTTTTGTGGAACAGGGTAAACATCTTTTACATAAAATTATTTAAAGAAATTGCATTAATGTTTTACGTAATCTGTTGAACGGTTTATCTTTAAAGATAACTGGAAGATCGCGAAAACATCCCGGGTCAAGATATTTTGAAGTAACGAAAGAACGTTACGGACAGATAAACACATTACATAGAAGCCTGGCAAAACGTCAATTTAAACCACGATAAGCCACCATCTCTAATTATCTTAGCGTTACGTTTGAATGTTACATTGCTGCTCTAAAGTTTCATCAACGACGTCTATATTGAACAGAATGGACAATGTCAACGTCTACCATTCGAGATGAGTATATTATTATTA
The DNA here is from genome assembly GCA_003012365.1 of Medauroidea extradentata. Lineage (NCBI taxonomy): Eukaryota > Metazoa > Arthropoda > Insecta > Phasmatodea > Phasmatidae > Medauroidea > Medauroidea extradentata. Next base: position 3,978 of record PNEQ01010545.1, read on the forward strand.
TTATTATTATTATTAGGATAGGTTTAGTAATACGTTTAAGGCGGCCGCCTACCCCACGTTGTAGCGTGTTCGTAAACAGATTTTTTTCTACGAAAATATTGCACGTATGCCCATTGTGCCAACGTACGAAAAGAATACAAACTTTAGGCAGGGTCGGAATCTCATTATTAAGACGTCACACTCATTAAAAATATTGTTTCTAAGCCCTCCAACATGCCGTACTTCAAAATGTACTAGCCGGATGTATGTGAAACTCAAGTTGCGAACTGCACTGAACTTAGTTGCTTACTTTCCACCAATAACATTATATGGTAATCGCTTAATGTCCCATGATAAAAACCGTTCGGCGGGAACCTTGCACGTTAATTCAGCGCTTGGCTCGTTGAGGCGACGCGGCATATGATACGCGCTTCAAGGTCGACCTTACTGCTCCGTCGCTTTCGAGCCTCTCACGCGCGGGTATGCGGCGCCCTTAAAATAAAATAAGATCGTATGAGCAGGCTACCAGAGGACCAGGGTATTGTACCCCGAACGCAGATTTTATGACTGGGAGCTTGTAGGCAATCTTCGTACCTCGAAGGAAGACAGAAAATGAGGCCCTACGCTGGGGAAGCGCTGGAATGAGAAGGGCGGGTGAAACGGGAAATCCCCGAGAAAACCCGCCGATCATTGACCTCGTCCGGCACGATTCCCACCGGCCTCGCCGGGGATTGAGCCTGAATAGCATGTGGAATGCGAATGGTCTGACCACTCGGCCGTCGCGAGATCTAATACGTTCAAAAATGACACTGAAAATGAGTAAGCACAGCTTGAAGTTGAATCCTCGATCTTACTAAAGGAAGAAGAAAATGACAATAAGATATTTTTACCTTCTGTTATTTGTTTTGAACTTTTAAAAGTTTTGTTTGTTGTTATACTTGACCGTTTATTTTCTGTTACAATAAAGCAACATGTTCGAATAATCACTCAGAAGGCAAATAAATGTTGAGGAATAGCTTACTTTGTAAATTATATAGTATAGTTACAAAATAAATAATCCATCCATACGGACAACATTATTTATTCCCTAGGTGTAATGAATTATGCAAAAATCATGGGTATACGAATGTTAAACCTGTGAGAATATTTGTACTATTTGTAAATGTAACGCAGAATACAGTCTGGTTCTGTTTTATACTGAAACCTGAATGTTACTTATTGGTCATATGTATGCCTTAAATCACAATTACGTTTCCGTAAACGTTATGAGAAAATTATTGTGTAAACTAGGAACAAACGCTTATTAGATATATTTGGTAGCTTATAGTGATATAATAGTTTGTGTATTTTTAATATTATGATCTAGATTATTATTTTAATGTACTCTTAGTTACGGTTTAATTTTACAACTTTAAGAGGCCTCCCTAGATGGACTGTGTCTGTGTGAGGCAGGAGCGGTAAGAGTGCCGTTGACCGACGTAAGTAATGCATTATCGCCTCTCTGCGCAAGCTACTTAGTTGGCGTCACGGCCGTAGAAGAACAAGTCTGGACACTCGCCTGGATATTTGACCCCCTTGTTGTTTGGCTGCAGTTCACCAAGTTACCGAGAATATTGTGTTTTATTGACGCTTCAGTTAGGACTAAACTCCGCCCACTTCCTTTCCGCTAAGATAAACAATTTATCAAAACGTATTTTTTATCAATTTATGAAATACTTTCTTCTCTCACAAATTTAAGTAAATGCTCCATTAATCTTTATTTACTTTATAAATTTAACAGTGGAAAACAGTGGACGGAGTTTGAGTCCGACCGCACGGAAAACAGCGCCAAAAAGTACGACATTCTCGGTAACTTGACGAACTACAGCCAAACAACAAGGGGGTCAAGCAAAATACATTGGTAGATAGGCGAGTGTCCAGACCTGTTCTTCTACGACCGTGGTTGGCATGCAGTGCTTTACTATTATCTTTTTTCCTACGGGACTTTAGGCGGCGATCACATTATTTTATTTGTGGGCAGCATAGTGCAAAGTTGAATGCCTTTTTTCGTAGATATAGAAATACAATGCGCGTTAAATAGTTTCGTAAGAAAAAGTTGTAACTCGTTGCAACACATTTGAAGCCCAAGTAGGGAAGCCCCTTAAGGGTGTTCACGTTGCAAAAACGCATAATGTTATATTTGTACGACATAGTGTTAGTTTTACAGACGTTACTTTTGAGTACATTTTACACTTGTGAAACCTTTTTTTGATCTCATAGTCTTCCCATAGCGGCAGGTCAAAGACGAAATTTGCAAGTTACGGGAACATGCTAATAACAAAAACCAACTGACATACGCGAATGAAATAATTTACACTGAAATTAGATAATATGGGTCATGTGCTAAAAGATTTAAAATTACACAATGCAATTCCTTTGTATTTTATAATAAAATTTAAAAGTAACGATAATTTTCTTAATATAAGGCCATTTTTTAAAAATACAATGGTACTTAGTTGTGTGGTTTTAAATATTTTAGCTTATGGCTCATACTATCTTATTTCAGTGTAAATTATGTAATTCGAGAAAGTCAGTTGGTTTTTGTTATTAGCATGTTCCCGTAACTTGCAATTTGGACTTTGACATGCCGTTATGGGAAGACTATGAGAGCTAAAAAAGTTTCACAAATGGAAAATGCAGTCGTAAGTAACGTCTATAAAACGAACACTGCGTCGTACAAACATAAAATTATGCACTTTAGTCACGTGAATGCCTTTAAACACTCTCTACACATACCGTATTTTCGTAACTATAAATATAGTATTTCGGCCAATAACTACGTACCAGAGCTGCATATGTGAACGTGAGGCGTTGAAACAAAATGTTGCATAATTCTTTTCACCAAAAACCATTGCCTGTACCTATTGAGAAAGAGTTAAAGTTTATTTCACTTTGAATTGTTCAGCAACACACTAAAGTTTTGGTTGATTTTTAAGTGTTTTTAGATAATTTGATAGCCCATAACTACGCAAGGTGGCTGACAGGCGTAATGCAATGAATAGAAACCTGGCCAATTCACGCTTTCTTTCAGGTACAAGCGAAGATTCAAACAACTCTACGTTCGTGTCACGTTTGTAATCGGCACTTGACATATATAGGGCGTTGAGCCAATAATAATGAGGCAACTAAATACAGGCCTAATCAAGCTGTATCAGTTAACAGCCAATGAGCAACTGCTGTCTGCGTCAACACACAAGTTCTTGGAGGCTAGCCTACAGGCCAATGAACCAGAGAATTTTTCCAGTCTCTAGCAATGACTGTGTTGGATAGTGCCATGGCATAGTCGTCTTTAGTAGAAGGCCGCGGCCTTAGATATGGTAACCCTGCACATAAGGGTTATTTTAACACATCTTTTAACTCTCCAAAGTCAATGGCTGTACCTGATTCTTTACACTGCCCTGAATACCGGCGAATCAGGGGAAGCCACTGTCGTTGGCGAGACAAAAAGTGTTAAAAGGACCCTTCCTGGCTGTGTTGCCAGATCTAAGGCTGTGGCCTCCTACTAAAGATGGCTATGATCATGACCGTCTTTAGTAGAATAGTAGAAGGCCGGAGTCTTGGATATGGCAACGCTACATCGGAGGCCTGCTACCGGTCAATCACTGGTAGCCCAAGTCTGTGTAGACGTGTACACGCCACTAAAGCTACATCTATACACGCTACAGAGTCTACAGGATAGTCAAGAAGTGACAAGCAGTAGGCCCCCAACGCAGTGTTGCCACATGCAAGACTCAGCCCGTCTACTAAAGACGGCCATGCTAGGACACGTATGAGACAGTTAGAATTGCGTGTGGCCTGAAAGTAAGTATAGTCTAATCTGCCTATGAGTGCACCTTTTGACAACTATTAAAATTCACTTCAGATACTAAATTTAATATTTAATTTTTTTGTGAAACTGTGAACTAACTTCTTGTTAGAGCGAATGAATACGAAATGTTGTTGACAGCATATAAAATTACTATTTAATTAATTATTTAATTCAATTTTTCCGCTGGACTACATATTTCGTATATTAAACTGGTATTACGGCAATTAATTACTATTACCTTGTAAAAAGAACAAATTGCAGTGCATCACGTTTGCACTATGTACAATATTTAAAATTATTTTACTAGTACTTATTGTATACACAACAACGTTTTAGCACACGCAGGTAAACGTGAGATAATTTTTAGACGAAAGTTCACTCATTTCTACCAATTTATCTTTGAATGGAGATAGTAATTTGAATTCTAAATTCGTTAATACAGTAAAATTAATTTGATCAACTGTTTGTACGCAATAAAAAATGGTGTCCTTTTTAAGGCTTATAGGAAGTATGTTGAAATACTTAATAGCAAAATAAGACAGTTCTTTTGCGAGACTGGCAGTGGCTTGGGATCCAAGCGGACAATTGAAAAAAATGCCAGGCAGAAATGTGAGAAAAAGGTGCACTTCTTCGTGGAATAGACTGTACGAGGTAGTCCTGCGGTATTGGGGTTTGGTTGTAAAGAAGGAAGGTGTGGAGAAGGGAGGGAGGTGAAGCGATGAGCCATTATGAAGGTTCAGTACACTCGCGCCAAGGACGTAGTGGCCTACGTATCTTCAGACTTTCTGCTTGGTAATCGTCGTCCTGTTCACGTAATAGCGAATCGATAAACTTGTCATCAGTCAACAAGTAGGGTCGTCCTTCACAAGTGACTTTCCTGGCCGCAACAGGCGCCACAATCTGTTTTGGACTTGTGTAAGACCGATAATAATTATAACGGCGCGGAAGGTTTCAACCAGAATTTTCTGTTAGTTTGCAGATCCCAATAGCATTAAGCAATGCTGAAAATATTGTATTTTTATGTCAATTAGTTTCCGATATTTTGGGAAAATACTGTTTTAAAATTCGATGTTCAGAGGCCCATTACTCCCTTAACATTGCGTTTAGGTGAAAAGTGCAAAATATGTTTTTGTCATAGATTTTCGTGACGAACACGTATGCGGAGTTTGTTCCCCTATTTAAGAAACATCCTGTGTGTATATATATATATATATATATATATATGTATGTGTGTGTGTGTGTGTGTGTTTGTGTGTGTGTGTGTGTGTCATTCACACCAATCACTGCTCAAAGTTTATACAGTAAATGAACTGTAATTTTGTGCAAATTAAATGGTTTACATTTAATTGTTTACATTTAAGCTCATACCAAAGTCGTAATTTTACTACACATTTATCTTCCAAATAAAAACTATGACGATCAGATCTAAATAACCCAAAGCGAGTATAAAAACACTGAGCGGTGACTACGCACAGTAGTTTTTATTTAATTTAATTGTGCAAACATGGAAAAAAAATTGCAAAATTGGACATTCACTTTAAATTACTGTACTTCACATCTGTGATTCAGTTAATTATCATGTATTTTATAATTTTCAGTTAATGTCATGATATAAGAGTCTTAATTATTTAGACGTATGCTATACTGTAATAACAGTTCATTTAACAAACATAAAATACATGTGCGTTACATAAGAATTACAGTCATAAGCTTAATGGAGCAACTTTCCTGCCTACAAGTCGATGGCTCAAAAGCAAGCACACTCTAAGGGTGACAATGTTATATGTAACGAAAGCATCATCGCTGTAAATCACCAAGCTACGATTTAGCGCGTAAACTTTTCGTCAAACGGGTTTTTTACGAGACTTGAACTAGAGAAATAATTTTACTGGGGATAAATCTGAAGCAAAGTTCAGGACAGTGCTACATCTCAGAGTTTCACATAATTTCCGGTCAGTAAATTGTTTCAAAGTACCGCAAAGTATGTGTGCGTATGTGTATATGTGTGCATATATATATATATATATATATATATATGCTGTGTTGTAATGCTTTCGATACAGCATTTATAATCTTGACACTGACATTTCGTAATCGTTGGAAGTATGTCTCATTTTCGTGCATCAGGAAATTGGTTGGTTGCGGAATGGTTTCGTAAAATAATAAGTATTGCTACACAACACTTCATTCTAAGTTTACCAGGGACCTCTAAAATCTACAGAAGACACGAAATGTTGTAAAGTCTATCTCTGCAAGTGCTTTTTATTTTATTTATCTTTACTCTGAACGTGTTTTGAATACGAACACCGCCATGCAATTATAAACGCTCTCTCGCTCTCTATCTCTCTCTTTCTCTCTACGAGTGTTCCAAAAGCGTCCAAGAATTTTAATAGACGCAGATACACTCCGTGTGCTCTTCGACATTTGTGTATTTGAAACCTATTTACAGTACAGTATTGGTTTGTATCATGGCATGGTTTCATAACTTGAGAAGTTCCTTAAGGTAATGCTTGGTATTTTTATCCACACCGGTGCAAAAGCTTATAGATTTTATATCGGAATGCTTTGAAATAATTCAATACTTAGAGCTTATCACAGTTATATGTAGGCATTTTGCAAAAAAAAAAAGTCCAACGTTCGTTCGCAAGAAAAATGTACATAAACTGAAAAAAAAAAAAAAAAAAAAAAAAAAAAAAAAAAAAAAAAAAAAAAAAAAAAAAAAAAAAAAAAAAAAAAAAAAAAAAAAAAAAAAAAAAAAAAAAAAAAAAAAAAAAAAAAAAAAAAAAAAAAAAAAAAAAAAAAAAAAAAAAAAAAGGATGAGGTTTATAACTACGAAAATAGTTAGTTACAATTTATGATGCAAGTTATGTGTGACCAAACAGTGTAGGAATTCTTCGATATGAAGCTGCGTTGTTTTACAAAAATATGTTCAAAATTATACCGTAAAACTGTCAGGCACAGTTTTAACCTGGCCCATCCACCTGTCTACCTCTGCTACGTCTATGAAGACGCTCGGAAGCACATGAACTATATAATAAAATAAACAATGAATACGTGTTAAGCGCACGTTTTCTTCGTATGTTTCATACGTAATGTAGTTCAGCATTACTATCGTCTTTAGTAATAGATCACAAATTTGTATTCCTTTGAACTTTTCTTCTTCCTCTTGAATACTTTGCAGAGCGTTAACTTTAAAGGGCTTTGTTCAGGCTGTTCTTAAGAAAACGGAAGAGGGAAACAAACATGCAATAAATGAGGTCAGCCATAGCAAAAGAGTTGACAGGTTGAATCGATATTTCGTAGTGCTCGTAAAAAATGTCTTTTGAAGCTGTCACAGCGACAGGAAGATTATTTATGTCAGCAAAACGAATCAATAACATCATTACACTAATGTGAATGAATTTTGTTTTCCCTTCGTATATCACCGCGTATAACTCAAGAGAATACACAGTTGCGAGACTTGTAATAGGGATGACAATATTTACTATAACCATATACACAACAGACTTAGACGTATTAATGCGAATGTAACTGTAATTTATGTTTTTATTGTTTTGGTAGAAGTTTTATTATTTACGTTAAATGTTAGTAAAATGTTGTGAACTTTTGTAGGATTGTTATTTCTTCGTACGTTGCTAACATTACTTTAAATAAACGCCAGATGTAGTTCTAATTTAAACTATTGTTAAGGATAATGTTGG
>PNEQ01010545.1:11604-22703 GCA_003012365.1 Medauroidea extradentata
AAAGTACATTACAAAAAAAGGGGAGTTATATTATACACTTTTGTGGGGGGGGGGGGTGTAAATACTAAGGAAGAAATTTATGATAGAAAATTGAACTTGAAAACCATCATTTGTTAAAATAACGAAAAGTAAATAAAAATAAATAGTAAATATCTGGGCGTGATTTAATTGTAACGAAATCTGCAATCTGTAAAAGAAAATGGTTTCAAAAACCTTTCACCTTCATTAGATAATTGGGTTCGTCAAGCCTTATTTTGACATACAATTTTGGTCACATATTTTTGGCTGTCAAATGACACTTCAATAACATCAATAACATAAAAGGTCGTCTTATCGAAGCATCCTAACATGAACCATTTTTGATAAAAAGAAAAATATTTAGGAACTTACCAGGTAGGCAACAAGCGATGCAGAGAAGCCAAAAAAAATGTTATTATATAATTTTACCTCTCTTTTTTTACTATGAATGATGTCGGAAAATAAAATATGTTACATACTTGCATTTGCATCCTGTATAAATCACATATTCAAAACATATGTCTACATATTCGTAAAATATCGCAAACGAAGTTAAAATTAATGATAATCCGTTGCACATAGTCTTAACCATTCAAAGGAGGATGGCGCCGTTATCATTGTAGGGCAGAACCTAGCTTAGCTCGACTCTCGCAGTACAGAAAGAAAACACAGCGTCTCACTAAACTTGATGGTCTAAAACATCATTTGAATGAATTTCATCAAAATTGCGTCTCTAGTCCTTCAAATTGTGGCGCTTACTGTGGACTTCACACATTTTAATCACATTGCCTAGTCTATCAGAAAAAATATACATCGTCGTAACTATTTTTACACAAAACCCTGTTGGAGCACCATTAGTTGAAAACTCTTCTCAAATATAATATTTCTAAACCATTTATATCACAAGGAAATATAAAATTATAAAAGGATGCAAGCAAATTGCCTGTAGGTTCAATATATTTCTCGAGGCGAGGTGATACGTTTTATGTTGCACTACGTTATCGCTACGTGCATTAGCGTACAGGAAAATATTAAAAATTTTCCAAGTCTGATGAATCAAACTACTTAGCTAGAACATGTCTAGTGTATACATTGTAAACTATGATTCTGTTCAATAACTTGGGACGAGTCGATGACGAATATTTACTTTGTAACAAACATTAAGCTTAAAACGTAAACAAAAGTAAACTGTGATAAGCATGTATTAAGAAGTTACTTGTTATCTGAGTAGGTGTACTTCATCCAACGATATGACACGACTGTTAAATACTGGATTCGCATACGTAATGACACAGGTTTGGTTCCTGTCCAGCCACTCTTATTGTCATGTACAATTTTGAAAATTATAATTTATGTCACATGATTCCACTTAACAGACGACTTAACTACAAGTTGGTTTGTATTTTCAATTAATTTTTTCGACAGTGCCAACTTACTTTTATTGACGTACGCTTACATGATGCAACATTAACACTTGCTGTAATGTAATTTCAGAATTTCATATTTCAAAAAAAAATGTTCTATATTAAACTTATGACTAATCGATTGGCATTGAGTGAGTGGGTTTTTTTGGTCAGCGCTTAGGCCTGACATCTAGGTCTTTTAGCGCAGATGTGGGGTGACATGAGGTGAGTATGGAGCAGCGCCGGATTGAAGGGGCGGGGGGAACGGGAGATCCCGGCATTGTCCGGTACGATTCCCACATGCGAAAATCCGAGGTCCGACCCCGCTGGGAATAGAACCCAGATCACCTCGGTGGGAGGCGAATGGTCTGACCATTCGGCCACCGCGACCCCCGATTGACATTGAGACTGCTGCTGTGTAATTATGAGATGTTGTTTCTATGTTATTATAGCTCTCTCACAGGTTTTTATTTTTTCTTAGCGTGTTAAACATGTAAATTGCTTACGAGAAAATAAGCGAACCAGACACCTATTGCATAACTTACATTCTGACTCTTTCGGTTACACTTTTTTTTTTCAACTAAGCTTTGTGTCTTGTCTACAGCGAGGTCATTAGAGACGGTTACACACAACTTGACACAAGAACAGGAACTAGGAAATATGTCGGCCATAGCATTTGTTAAGGAACCGTCCCAGCATTCGCCCAAGGTAATTTCGGGAAATAACGGAAAACCGAAATAAAGATGGCCGGAGCCGAGATTCGAACCTGGCTCTTCCCGAATGCGAGTCAAATGTCTTACCATTGCCCCACCTCGCTCGGTATCTCGTACTTTTTGTAGTCATTGTTTTCTTATGAATTCATTATTTGATGTTGAACGAAAATACAGTAAATGTGTTTCGTTGTACCTTAAAGCCGGATTCACAACCACGCCTAATGCACGTACGTAAGGTTTTTAGGATTGGATTCAGAACACCATAGATTCTAAATGTGCACAAAAGTTATTTTTGTTAGTGCAAACTGTCGCTAGTAAATTAAGGCGCATTGATAGTTTTGGAACGAATCAAATAAAATTATTTACGACAAAAAAGGATGCATTAAAGAATCTTTAATAAAATTTAATTTAGTCTTAGATTCTTACGACTGCTACAACCTGGCTTCACAACCACCACATAGCGTACGTTACGTAAGAAGTAGAATGTTGAACAACTCAGTCACGTACGTGCGCACACTACATGATGACGTGATAGCTTGCCTGCACACTCAGTGTTTCTATTCTTAAACGTACGTATACTAAGGTTTGGTTGTGAATCCAGCTTAATTCACGTATAGGAACGATTTAGTACTGAAGCATATTGAATCACGTCGTAATTCAATCTTATTTACAGCCGGCCTCCGTAGTGTAGTCCGTTATTCGCCGGTCTACGGGTGCAAGATGTCCTGGGTTCAAATCCTGGCTTCGGCAAGGCTGTTGCGCTGTCTCTTCACCTCACTTCACCTTTGTCTGCTTTTAAAACTTCGTTGTTAAAGAGCCGTAAAATCCTCTTACTTGGCCTCCGGCTTATTTATAAACAACGGTTGCTGTCTGGCAAACTTACACGTGGTTTATTTGTGTAACACATGTATACATATAGTCGAACACGACTGGCCGAGACGTACAAGGGACGAAGTGAGTGACGTGTCCATTATACTTCCCTGCCTCCCGCCATAATGGAAATAACTGGGTATTTACATGCAACAATCTTACCGGGCAAGTCCTGTGAACATTACTGTATGGAATGTGTAGGGTAAGTTATCATATATCGTGATATACCATAATGTCGTGATAAACCATTTTGAGGTTTCACAAAATTAGGAAAGAGATGTATACCGAGTTCACTAGATTACCAACAGATAGCAGGCACGTGCAGTTGCGCAATAAGTGACCAATATACAAAATATAAGATCACAATTACGTCTAACATGAAGTTCGAAGCCTCTGTATCACGAAGTAGGGTAGGTTTACCTCACGTGCTTTGCCAGTGGGTTGTCACTTTAATAATTTTATTTGCAGTGTAACTATTTGGTCATGTACACATGATACTACAAATAATAATGTGTAAAATGCAGTACAGTACTTAGAAATGACCGTACACAACTCTGAGTTGTCCGTGGAACTGTATGATTGGTAAAAGAAGGCAAAACTCCAGCCAGCAGCGTGCAAGAGCCAAGGTATGAATTCTCCAGTAACACAACTTAGAAACATATTCTTATTGGTTGATTCGTTCAGATTCAGGCATGTTAATGCCATGTGCTCATGGTGTATTTTACTAGGTTCTAATATCGCTTCCTTTGAAACGTGACCGTGATTCACCCCTTAATTATAAAGATAAATTTTCAAGGACCCGTGTCTCCCTACTATAAGCTTTCAGTTCCGTACCTTGCCACTAATTTTCCCCAAAGAATAACTTACATTGTCGACCGTTACCAGTGGCGGATTAGAAATTTAGAAACATATTTGGTAGTGTGGGGAGGATTATGTGATTTTACGGATTGTAAAAAATACCAGCTATCTCAAAAGTGTGGCTGTTTATTGTTACAAAACTTTAAAAACAACATATATACAAGTAGGATACGTTAAATGTACTTGGATCATCATATAACAAAACTCCAGTTTCCTTGAGAGGAGAATGGACATACTTTGGCTACACAATGTTGAACACGATTTGGGGGGGAGGGGGGCTTCAGTCCGGTAGCCCCCCTCCCTTAAATCCGCCCTTGATAGTTAGTTCGTATCCAACCTCTATAAATTATGGAGGATGTTCCGCAACTCAATACGATACTTCCACAGTGTGTTATACAGATCACTGGCAAAAAAAACGGTGACATATACAAGTAGGTTGTTCAACCTCTCTTCAGAATTACAAATGACATTGAAGCAATAAGAACAAATTTCTTTAATTCACTTGACTTAATCCATGTAGAATGGGTCACACAAATACTATATTTTATATTTAAGTACACTTTTGTGTATGTGTATGAAAGAGAGAGAAAATGAGAAAGAGAGAGAGCGTGTGTGTGTGCGTTTGTATTTTTTTGTTTAACATGTTTCATAGTATGCGAAAATATCACACCAGTTGCCAGTTTTGTACGTCGTACTCACGCAGGTTGCAAAGCGAATGCGGTCCATATTTCTCGTTCTCGTTAAAATAACATGGCAACGCTTTTGGACGCGAGCTTGCAAAACGGTGGTGCAGGGTGATATAAAAAAAAGGAATTCTATAAATAAATGTGAGACTTTCAGAATGACGGCATTCACGTGCAACCAACAATACATTTGAGGTCAGGGCACCGACTCTGGCGGCATTGTTGTTGCCGAGTCACAAAGAGCGAAGAAGTTTGAAGTGAAAGGAGGGGGGGGGGGAGATTTTTTTTATTTTGCTACCCTCACACACTTCTTCCACCTCCCGATTGCCAGTCCGTGATCGATACTGCCGTCGTCAAGGGAGACTGGTCGAGAGTGGGGTCGCGACTCTCCTCCCCCGCCTGGTCCAGAAACTCCTCCCTCCCCTCAACCACAAAAACCCACACTCCTCATCCTCCCGGCACTCTTGCTCACTCCCTCCCCGCCAACCCAGGGTTCATGACGTCACTATGTGCAAGCTGTGCTAAAACGCGGCCAGCCCAAACAGCTTTTCTTCCCTTTGACACTGCTCGCACGAGAGTCGTAGCAACAGGAGTAGATCCAACTCTAGGGGCATTCCTTTAAAATAAGATTTACCAACACAAGTCAAAAATTAGGGGGTCCGGGGACTGTCCCCCGGAAAAATTGGGATTTTAAGGTGCAAAATGGAGCTATTTAAGGCGTTTTCTTACAAAAAGATTTAATATACCACACTAAAAACGGTATTATTTTAAGGATACACAATACTTTAAAAGGTTTTGGAAAAAGTTGGGGGGGGGGGGGGGAGGGCAGTAGACCAACTGCTCTCCCCTTTCCTGGATCTCTCCTACGTAACATTAACTTGTTTAAATGCTTTAAGTGCACATCTGCAGTTCTGTTTCTCGCTCAGCGACAGGATGTTGTACTCTCATCGCCTTAGGGTTTTATATCCGCAAATCACAGACGTGCGGTGCTACAGTGACTATATTCTGATTGGCACAAACGAGCGACGCCTCCGCACAAAGACACACTGACAGTAACTACGCAGCAGAGCTGCAGATGTGCACGGAAGGCATTCAAATAAGTTGGTGCATTATTTCTCTCTCCAAAATATCAGTGACTCTTATAGCGTGTTCACGGCTAATTTACTACCTTGAAGAAAACCCCTGCATTGATTCTTCTTTCAACTTAAGAGTGCGTAGTATGTAAATAAACGCAGAAAAGATCGATTGATTCCTACGCTTTTTTCAAAGCCAATATGGATAAAGTACTCTACGACAATCGTAGATAATAATATTTGCCAACTTTATGAGTAAATATTTATTCAGAATTACTATACGCGTGACCTCTTGTGCCGCAGTTAAATGCACGAGGTTCCGGCGTCAGATATTGTGCCTCAGAAGTTCGTAACACTGGATGCAATTTGTTTAAAACGTTTGCTAAAACTATTGTCTAGGATTGCTATTGTTTAATTTTCGCAAATTGGCTTCAAGAAACCTACAGTTATAGATTAATGCTTTTAGCGTTGAATTATGTAGCACGCCCTCTTAAGCTATAACACCGTGTACACATTAGTGACAAAAATAGCCTATATGTCTTCCTATGAAACTATTATAAACATAAGGAGGCAACTCTTGTTTGGCTGTTTGCAACTGACGGGGACGCAGTGTGTCAAGAGGCGCTTACGAAACCTTACTCGGTCTACTTGATAAGGTAGACATTATTCTAAAACCAATTAGAAACCTTGGGCGAGTACAGTCTAACGGTGTCCGGAATCTCTAAATATTCAACTCTAAAATTGTCTATTAATGCAAATAGCGGCGGTTATGTGTCAGAGAACTTTAACTTCGCAGTCCCTTATTTCAATTAAATTTTTGGAGGTTAACTCTTAACATTTTTGTAGAGTGAACATTGCTAGTACCCACGCAATTGTAAAGCCGCATAGGTTTAATGTACCAATATATAAGGATATTCGGCCGTAACCGAAATTTGTCTAATTTTGTTTGTTTCTGAACATCCCGTATATTTTATTCGTCGATCAGTCAGACCTTTACTATTAGTCTGTTAATAATTGATTGAAATATACAGGATGTTCAGAAACAAATGCATAATGAGCACACCACGTGAATCCTGGGCTAAATTTGAGACGAAAATTTCTGTGGTAAAATGTACGATGACATTTTAAGTGCGTAATGTGGCTACATAGCACTGTAACTAGTCCCCCATTGCTCTCCCTTCTGATCTGTATATTATGGACGCAGGTTAAAATCTCTAGCAGTCTAAACATGATTCTACGTTCACTTGACGTAAAATACATTAAAATAATACCTGGCGGTGGAGCGCAAGAGGGCACTGATTTTCTCTATGCAGTGTTACCACATTGTGCTCGTAAAATGTCGTAATACAACACTTTGCTACTTACATTTTCTCTATGCAGTGTTACCACATTGTGCTCGTAAAATGTCGTAATACAACACTTTGCTACTTACATTTTCTCTATGCAGTGTTACCACATTGTGCTCGTAAAATGTCGTAATACAACACTTTGCCACTTACATTTTCATCTCAAATTTAGCCCAGGACTCGCGGGTGTGCTTATTACGCGTTTGTTTCTGGACATTCTGATAGCTTCTTCAGATTCTGCCGCATTTTTAAAAATAGGCCGCCAACATACTATTCGTCTAGTTTCAGTACGCCCGAAAAAAAACCGTTAAACATCCAACGACTGAGTAGAACCGATCATGTGGCCAGTACTACCGTGTAGACTATACCTAGTACGTACTCGTAAACGTCTTAGGACGGATTCAGTAGGTATGGGTTTGGTGGCTGTTAAGGTGGGGGGGGGGGAATTGTCCACTGTGACAACCCCACTCCCAAGCCTTATAAATCAACCTCTGGCAATACTAAGTTCTGATCAGCTGCAGACAGCACAAACTGGTTTTCCAGTCTTATTTTTTTCTTTGACTGCGTCGTGTCGTATTATTGTGTTTATGTCCATGGGTCAGAACCAGAATACTGCCTTCGCGGATTATTTGTATGTGCCTGATGTAGAAATGAAACATTTCCCCAGAATTTGAAGACGCAATTGTCAATAATCAATTAAATCCTAACTCAGGGCCATAAGTATGTAAATCGTCGGAATAACTAGGCAGCATTTCTTCCAGCACAAATACAAGTATTTTTGAAGTAATTCCAATTAAGAATAACCAGAGCGGGAAAATTTACGTACTTGTATTTACTGCTGTGACCCAAACAAAATTATTTTGAACTATAAGATTCCCAGCTTGTCTTTCATAATTGAAGTTGGCAGGTACTAGTGCAGTACTGCTGTTTGGTATTTACGAAGGCACCGTACAACTAAGGCAGCAGCTACTGTTTGAGATTGTAAAATAATCGATAGTCGAAGAAACTTTCAGACTGGAATACAGGATGTCCCGGGAGGTAAAGACAATATTCTGAGAGATTATGTTACTGGTCATCGTGTTCGAAATAGTTCATACGAACATGGGGTCAGTATAGGACGGTTATCGAGGTAGCCCCATCTGAATGTAAATAGCGATAAGCTCTAACATTATGTTCCTTTTTGCAGTGACACGTCATGTCTCAACCAAGGAGGCTATGAATTACCATGGAAACTTATTTACACACACAGCTAAACGACTAATGTTAAATGTGAACTAGTACGTTGTGTTTGACATGACATGAAACAAAATTGTCGTGTATTCTAATCTTGTTATTACAGCTATGGACAAAAATTAGTGTGTTATCAATTATGTATTACAATTTTCTTGTTACTGAAACGAGGAACACAACTGCATATTAAACAATAACAGTGATTTTAGAGCTTACCTGTGTTTACATTCTAATGGGGCTATCTTGACCGCCGCCTCATATTGACCCATGTTCATAAGAACTTTTTTGATCACGATGACCAGTACTATCACCTCCCAGAATATTGCTATTCCCTCCAGGGACATAATGTATAAAGCTTGATAAGTCAGGAGATGGAGAAAAAAAATAATAATTTACTGCTTTTGGTGGATGACCTTGCGTGCTTTAATCACGTGGCTAGCGTGCCTGGGAACTTTATCGTGAGTTTGCGCTTTCGACCTTTATTCATTGTGCCCTGCACCCCGCGCCAGTTTATGACACGTATATTCCCCATCCCTGGGGCCGTTAAGGGTTTATTAGCCTCCCTTTGATGTGGCATGTACGTTGCGACTATTTGTGCTTTAATAAAATATTTTTTCTTATATGTCATTTGTTAATCTCTCATTGCAGTTTAATTGACCCTAAATTTTCACTAGACATTCCACATAAATTGTGTTTCTGGAACAGCATGATTACTTACGTGTATTCCCTTGGAAAAGAACAAACACAAACTATAGTTTAATTCGCAGTGTTCTTAAGAAAGGTTACTTCTAGGTTTAAAAATAATAAAACAAATTTCTACAAGTTATACAACTGATACGAAATATCGGCTTTGCTAAAACTTTAGCAACGTGGGGCTTCAACGACAGAACAACATCAGGATCTATCGAAAGGAAACGGGTTCAAGACTAATCCAAAGGCCCTTTCATGCGATCAAATGTTTATTGAATTAGGTTTCTTGAATTGAATTTATTGAATTGTAACACGATTAAAAAAATGTTTCAATAAATTTTTGAAGGGACCACTTGAAAAGTTATCGCATAATACGTAAACAAATTGTGCACAGATATTATAATGTAGCTATTTTACAATTGTCTACTAATTCTGCAGGACACAAAAATGTTTGGTTCGACCAAGACAAAACTTCTTATTGTTTTTCATATATTATTTTAATAAAATATTGCACATACTTATTTTTAATACGCGTACAAAAGTTTTTACTTATAAAATATTTTAATTAAGAATGACAAAAAAAATTTCTATTCTATTAAAATTTTTAATTCAGGAAAATGTCGAACATGTTCGAAGCTAAAATCTTTGACGAAATTTAAAACATTTAATAAATTGGAAGACTAAATTGACCTTATGGTTATAACGCCAGTATGGCGTAACAAGCCACTCAATTAATTTAATTCAATGAACATGAAAGAAAATCGAAGCTAAATTTGAATATTTGAAAGAGCTTTAATGCATATAAAATATATAAAATTTTATATTCCAAAATAATAAAATTCAATTCGTAATTGAAAGCATTCTGTCATATCCCTGGTCGATAACAGAGAAGCAATTATATAGCCAAACGCAAATTTTAATTGCAAAATAAATAGGCAGCTTTTTACTTTCACTCATTTGAAGAAACATTAGCATAAGGATACATTTTGTTAGGAAAATCACGTTTTCATTAAATCAAATATATATTATGTAAACTGTAAGTGGGGTATTTATTTATACTTTGGAAGATGCATGGTTGCAATTTTACAGGCTTATATGAATGAATATACAATCAACAGAACAATAGTACGAAATTACATTATTGCGAAGAATTAAGGCAGAAGAATAATTTAGCTAGCCTATAGTCCGTCTCATATAAGAACTGTTGACTATTTTGTAGGCATATATATACTAAGCAATTTTATGTAAGAACAATGTGTGCCTCTATCTTATTTGGTTTATGTACAAGTGCACTTGGTTGACTGTCCAATTGTGCAATATATAAAGCTATCTTACATAAGATTTCTAGCCTTGAACTATTCCACGTGTACTCATTGTGCCAACATACGGAAAGAAAACACACTTCGGACAAGGTCGGAATCTCATTGTTTATACACAAAGCTCAACACAGTTAAGCCCTTCAACATAGCTAAAAACGGATGTATGTGAAACTCAGATATAGACGTGCACTGAACTTAGATACGGACTTTCCACCAATAAAATTATATGGTCACCTCTTTTCACGTAGTAAAAACTGTTCGGCGAGAACCTTCACGCTACTTCAGCACTTGGCACGTTGAGGCGATGTGGCATATGATGCGCACTTCAAGGTCGCCCTTATTTCCGCAATTTCTGAGTCTCTAACGCGCAGGTAAGCGGCGCCCTAAGGGCGCGGTCTACTTTAATTTTCATCACCATTTTTTATTTGTACCAGATATTTTTTTCTTATTTTAGACACAAAATGTGACTAAATTTGGCTCTTATGAAATTATTTTATCTCTCATAGTTTTCGCGTAATGGCTTGTTAAAATGGTATTTTCCATGTTCCGTTTTAAGGACTACACTAAAACCAACTGATATACCAAACTCAAATAAAATCACAGTGGATAAAGACATAACAGGCTACAATGGCATGCTCATAAAAATAAATAGTAAAAATAATTTGGATTTTAAAATAAATTATTGCATTTTTTAAATTTTTATTTTCAGTCTGAGCATTTTTTAAAAGTACAAATAATTTTTATTCTTTATTTTTATGAGCATGACATTGTAGCATGTAATGTCTTTATCTACTGTAATTTTTTTGAGTTTGGTATATCAGTTGGTTTTAGTGTAGTCCTTAAAACGGAAACATGCTAAATATGACTTTAACAAGCCATTACGCGAAAACTATGAG
>PNEQ01010545.1:22803-57803 GCA_003012365.1 Medauroidea extradentata
TTTTTTTTTTTTTTTTTTTTTTTTTTTACACTCTGGCGAGAGCCGATAACTAAAATTCCTCTGTAATTTTCTTGAGGCTAGGTTTTAGTACGTAATGTAAAATATTTGAGACAAAATGTACGCGTATAAATATTTTAGTTAATGAACCAATTAAAAGGAAATTTTGTTAATAAACAAATTAGCTACCATCATGCTGTATTTTGTGTGGACAAAATCAGAGTACGCAGTATAAACCAGCTATGAACAAAGTTACGGAGCAGTTTTACGGCTTTGGCTCCATTTGTGTTTTAAAAATAATACTGTAATAATAATCGTGAAATGTAGAAAGTCACACAACACGCGCTAGATGCAGCGTCTCACGTACGGAAGCAGTCAGGCGATAAAGGCTAGATTGACACGTGCGTCAACAACCGTGTCGCCCTTATGCGCGGGGTGCGGAAACCGCTTGCAGTGTTTCGGTCGGTAGCCTTTTCCTATGGAACTTTAAGCGGTGACCCTTCTTTTTATATTTACGGAAAGTGCAAAGTAAAGTCCAGCGCGTGCTTCTCTAGTTTCGTTTTACGAGTCCGGTTGGTATTTTTGCGTGGCAGCAATCTAAAAAAGCCTTTTTTTTTTTTATAGACATTTTGAGGTGGCCCGAAATATTTTTTTAAGCATGATACCTAAAAAACGAAAATAGAGAAGCGTAGTATTAGACATATTTTCTTTTCGTATATGGATATATAGAACGTAAGTTTAGTAGTATTTAAAAAAAAAAACATTCTCCTAACATATTGCTACGCAGTTCATGCTGAGCGAGCTGTATACGACTGCCAGCAACCACCAGAGGTCTGCGATTCAACTATAACTGGAAACAATGCTTCGATTTCAAAACGCCGGCTACTATGATAAACGAAAAATACGTTGTTGTTAAAACTGTCACGAGCATTCACGACTTTTCCACTGACGCAAGATTTCCGTCAAGGGCGCTACCGCGTGCGAAATTCGGGAGAAATCCCGCCGGAAGTCGAACCAGGTCGCCGTAGTGGGAGGCAGGTGATTGGCCTGCCCCCTTAACCACTGCGACCTCAGAAAATTAACCACATAGGAAAGACGATATATAAGAAACTAAAGGGTTACATAAATGACTACTATTGTGTAAAACAGTAATGCAGAAAACCTAATATTGTTATTTAAGAGAATTCAAGAGATTTAAGTAATAAACGGGTAAAATGAAGCGTTTGTGCTCAAAAACCCCAATACATCTTTATACTAAACCGTTTTTAATATATTTAAATGAAAATATATCTTGAAGCACTTTCGTATCTGTGAACTAGATTTTGCTAAGAGTGAACACGTTTTGCTTTAAAGTTGATTACGATTTACATGATATTTTCTATACACCACACTAACAAATATTAACAAATTAAATGCCTCCATTTACTACCTTTGTTAGAAAGAGCATACAGTTTTTCTTATTATAAAAATTCGTGTTATAACCCTAGACTACTACCAATGCAGTAGAGAGAGCAGCTGTTGTATAGGCTATTCACCCTTCCTTAGATATATTTCGGTTAATTTGTATCTTTCAACCTCATGAAAATGAAAACGCCGTAAATTAGAAACAATGTACGCGACGATGTTTACATTTTTACTTATTCTGTGGAAATACACAAGTAGGTTGAAAATAAATCTAAATAAGAATGTCGAAGTGCTCATATTATCGTGAATTACCTATAACGTGACCCTTCTTAGCAGAATTGCCATTACGAAGCCCGCCGTCTTGCACCAGAAATGGTTATTTAAGAGTTCTCAGCAGGCTCGCCACGTGTAGTACTTTATAAAATTAAT
Organism: Medauroidea extradentata; assembly: GCA_003012365.1. NCBI lineage: Eukaryota > Metazoa > Arthropoda > Insecta > Phasmatodea > Phasmatidae > Medauroidea > Medauroidea extradentata. The sequence goes on from PNEQ01010545.1 coordinate 24,634, forward strand.
CCAGTACATTTTGGAATTGTCTAATATTGCAATACTTTTCATAAAAATTACGAATAAAATTTATTTGGTTCTCATTTTTTAGTAAATACGAATTTCCTCCCAAATTGCTAAATCTGCCAAGTCTATTATATCCTTTCGAGAGCGAAAATAGCTGGAACAGGCGTTTAAATAACTACTATAAGCTACATACTGATAAAATAAAACTACATATATGTGAAGCATACGTGTATAACTACTTATGAATGCCATTAACGTAGATGCTAAACCCCAATAACAGAAAAAAATTACTCGAACTTTTCTCCTCTTAATTTTTTGACGAATCAAGTAAAACACACCAAAATGTTGGTACAAACTCTGGTCTTTAACATAGTTGTATTTACAGTACATTGCATTAAATTCGAGAAAACAAAACTATCACTTTTTTTTTTTACATAAATCTTGTACTTAAAATTTTTTCCCTGGCGTCGCTACGTACGAAATTGTCGCCAGAGGGGATGGTTGGATGATGTGGAAAAGCGCTTGCCAAAAGGCAAATACTTTTTTTTTAGCCAGAGGTTCTTTTTGTTACAGACGAGTGCACTCGAGAGAAGCCGAAACAAAAACGCATCCAAATGGGTTACGGGAAAGTTGAGGATGAGAAAGACAAATTGACTTTCCGCCCTGGATACTCAACTGCTATGCAGTTTTTCTGCAGGAAACACGCCTTCACGTGACTTTCAGAGTTGGCTCTGTAGTTTTACCATGTAAACGTTAAGATAAAGGAGGGCTGCACGTACCTGTACATTTATCAATCTTTTTAACGCACGTCCTAGCTGTTTGTTGATTGAGAGGCTAAAATTACCGTAAAGTGAGGTTACTTTGTACTCCCCCCTCCTGTGTAACTTTTCATCACCCCATTAATTTCTTTTTAAATACAAATTCTAAAACACTATTTACAGTAAAGTAATGTCGTTTATGACTGCCGTATACTGTGAAATTTTAATCCCTTTAAGAGAATGCTAACAGTTATTTTAAAAAATTGTGGTGTAATGTTACCCCATGATATGGTAAAGGTATCTTATAACTAGAGCCGCGATTTTATGGCGAAAAGATTTTTGCAACATTTGGTTTCGATACGTCATGTGCACACCTGCAGCTCTGCTACAACGTCTGTGGTTGGATGATTTTACTCTCACTGGCCTTGGCAAATTATAGACGTACAAACTCACAGTAATCTTATTCTCATTGGTGCAGTCAAATGAGAAACATGTCTGAACAAAGACACGCTGCCAATAACCTTGAAACAGAACTACCGATGTGCACGCGAGTCACTGAAACAAAGTGGGGCAAAAATCTTTTCGCGACAAAATCGTGGCCCTACTTACAACACAGTTGAAGAACATGCTGTTACATAGAGAATGCAGCAAATTTTCACGTCAAGATTTTGGAGGAACAGCCGTTCTCGAGGAACAGAAAAATGTTCCATGAATGCACAGGTCTGAAAATGCACAATTTCTGTTGTACAGTTCACAGTGGTATAGTGCATATAGCGTGCGTGCAGGTGTGCACGTAAGACACTGAAACAAAGTGAGGCAAAAATATTTTCGCGAAAACTACCGGGCCCTACTGGTAGTGATATAGGTCTGCATTTAGTTACATTTTAATTATTGGCTCAGCGACTTATAAAAGGTGTCAAATAAGTCAAGCACAATTGCGAAAGTGACGCGAACCTACAGTTGCTGGCATGCAATTTTGCAACTTCCTAAATAGTCATGTACACGATTTTTTTCCGTATATGGGTAGAATGTAATAATACATAATAATTGCGACAGTATATATGTATATATATATATATATATATATATATATATATATATATATATATATATATATATATATATATATATATATATATATATATATATATATATATATATATATATATATATATATATATATATATATGTAACCTACTTCAGCTGCAACGCAATTATTTTCTATTTGAAACAAATAAGGAATAATGTTGCCAAAAAAACTTCTCGAATTATTTACTTCAGTCTTTAAAGTGTAGGAAACTGGTATTTATAATTTCTTAGCTCGAATTCAGGTGATTCCATATTCAACTGTTTCAATTTCGCCAACGATTTCGGAAATTTTTCTTGCATATCATAAAATCTAAGGAAGCGTTTAAAAATATCGTGAAATCTATTTAGGCTGAATAGCATTTGAAAAATACAACAGCATATCTTCTATTAATTTCACTTAGAGCATCGCGAGAGCTACATGACAGACCAAGAATAATTACTTGAAAATATCAGATGTCGCATTGATGGAGAACATCATAATTTAAGTCCAACCTACAAATCACACATACGAGTGACAGCACGTGGAATTTCAAAACAAACGTAGTACTTTCTTGATCGGACAGACTTAAATAGCACAAACCATAACGGGCTTGACTTGTTTCCTAGTTCAACCAAATTTTAAAAATTATACATGCTTGGTTACACGTCGCGTCTACGACGACCAAGTCAGTAACAAATAAAACAGACGTAAAATCTTCTTCACGCCCTAACACTGACCTGAACATTGCATCATGGCACGTACAAGATGCAGTGCTGCACATTTGCCGAGTGTATGCCAGAAAGCATTCAGAGAATTTTTCGGTGGAGATTGTTAGGAAAATTGATAAATTTGTATTTCTATTGAATATCTGCACGGAATGCCAAAATGGCAAAAAAAATTTCAAAATATTTTCTTCAATTTAGATATCCCAGTAATTCTCAAGTTTAGAATGACTTGTAAGTATTTTATAATGTTTAATTTTAACTACACGTTTGTAGACGATTTTCCGCGCAGTTTTTGGAACATTTATGAACTGGCTTTCGTATCTGCACGCCAAGATGTTGTATAGTAGGTGTCTAAATACGCGGTACTCGTATACAGTTGCAGTGGGCAAATTGGTAAAGTAGTTATTAATAATTCCGTTTACATTGCTATTGAATACTTAGGATTTCGTAAGGTTTGTTACTTAATACTAAATGCTAAACTGTCTAATGCAGAATTCTTTTAGTGTACTAATTCGAGTCATGTGATCATCTAATTAATTGAAAATGTGACAAGTGGAAGTGAAGAGAGGCAAGTCAACGTCGCTATGACCTTGGGAAAGTCTATTGGAGACGACGCGATCCTTGAAAACATACGATCTGTTTAAGAGTTGTACAATGGAGTTGGTGAAATACGACACAAAAGTCAAACGAAACAAAACACTGTAGTTTTCCAGACTCGAGTGGAAAACGACGTTTCGGGGACTGAAATACGCTCTCTTCTTCAGGCAAGCTCAGGTCCGTCACGCTCGTGTTTTCGGATACGGTGGCTTTGCCTGAAGACGGATGATGACGTTGTGTCGTATTTTCTTTGTTCATATTTTGTATGTGTTTCTCCTTTTGCCATAGTAGGACTCAAATCTGTGCTGTCTGTTTTGTCTTTCTTATTTTTCTTATCTGGCTGTCCTTGTTATATTAGAACCAATTATATTTATGGAATTTTATGTTGTGTATGTGACTAAAGCATGCTCTGCTAATTTTTGTTTTCCTATTCTCTTTAGTTTTCTTCGATAAGACACCTGCGCGCAACGGAGTGTGTATAAAAACTACGTCCAGCCTTGACTACATGTCGATGCCAGCCGATAATCGCCAGCGTCTTCGATGCACGATTCCGTAACTGGAATAGGACAAACGAAATCTTACCGACATTTGTCGGAGTCAAGTAACAATTTACGCATCCAAAAATGCTTTAATGATATAATAATGCACTGAAATTATGAATTTGTAATAACGAGTGTAATTACCAAATATTAATTTTATGAGTACGTTATTATCGAAATTTCATGTAATAACAAAATACATATTACGAAGAATATACAAACCTACCAATGAGTAAAATCGAAATTATATTATATTTCGTGTTCTGACGTTGAATTCTTTGTAGAGGTCTGGCTGCTAACTTCGAACGTCTTCGCAGAATAGAAGGTTCTCGTCATTGAACGTTGAGATATAACTCTTCCCTGCTTCGATGTTACCGACGCAGGTACTAGACGTTTACGACCGACGGTTTCCTGCCTGATATATCTCCACGTCAATTCCTCCAACATTTCTGACAAGCAACGTCTCTGACGCAGGCTAAATAACAATCCAGACGTGCAGTGTCATGACGGCTCATTTGATACGGGCTAGCTTCGTCGCTTGTCGACTGTTGAGACCAGCCACGGGTCTGTTTTGCTTCTGCATGTTACGGCAGATTTCCTATTGGCCTGGCTGGCGGCTGACAGGGAAGCCGCCTTACGCTGATTGGCGATAGGCGTTTGGGCTATGTTATTGGTCAGTGAAGCCATTTTGCTGGATATGTGTGACTGAGTTTGCCGTACTACCGGCTATTTCACTTCTGTATTCTTAGATATTCTGTGTGTCTGTCACACCTGCTGTGCTCGACCAGGCTGGCTTAGTGCCAAAGGAGCCCGCAGTTGGCGCAGTGGCTAGATCACTCGCCTCCTACCTAGGCAATCCCGGTTCGATTTCCGAATTTTCGCATGTGGGAATCGAGCCGGATGATACCGCTAGTCGGTGGGCTTCCTCAGGGATATCCCGTTTCCCCCACCCCCCTCATTCCGGCGCTGCTACATGCTCACATCATGTCACCCGTCACCAGCGCTAACCACCTAGATGCAAAGTGCTGACCAAAATATCTTCCCCTTAGTGCATAACAAAGATCTACACCAATGTTGTTCTCCTAAAATGAACTTGCCATAGTTAGGTAGGTTTTCTGAGTCGAATCACCAGGTTTCCTCGTCACCAAAGTAGCCTGCCAGGTTTTGTTTAAATCGCTGCAAACAATTAAGGTTTTTATGATAGCCGGCATTTGAATATAAATTTTGGTACGGTTGTATTTTCTTGGCTTGTGGGTGTGTGCCGCGTCTGAAGATTGTCTTGCGACGTTTCGGCAGTCGTTGCAGCTGCCATCATCAAGTAGTCGGAGTCGGAGACCAACCATTTGGTCGCAAGACAATCTTCAGACGCGGCTCACACCCACAAGCCAAGAAAATTCATACAACGGCCGCGAAAGCCTACGATCTATAGGTACGATTGTTAAATACGGTATTAAATTTGATGTCATTAGATTGTTATACTTTGTAATATATCACGAAATAAACTGAAGAGTAAAAATAAAATATTAAAGATATTAAGGGCACTGTTTACCCCAGAATTCTAGCAAGCACAATAATACGCATTTGCATCGTAAATTTAATTAAGTTGTACCTGTCGAATATGTAATATGTTTGTTAACAACAGCTAATACTGACTTTTTTTTTTATTTATTGTGGAGGTTTTAAATAACTCGTCAACAATCGCTCGCAAAGCGTACGTCCACAAAAAATGTTAAGTTTTTAAAAAGTAAAGGGTAGTTATCAAGCTCCAGACGTTCACTTTTATTCTTCACAAGTTGAAAATATTAGATTCTATTTTCTTTCTTTGATATTTTTAACAGTGTGTGAAGAGTATTCCGTTTTTTTTGTTATGTCACGTGTTAAATTTTTTCATGACTTTTTGGGTGTTTACTCTGCTAAACCCAGTTTGCCTTGCTGTCACGCAGGATTACCCACGCGTTGACATAATGTTGATTGTGTTACCGTTGGACGCAATTTAACTTTCTTTGGACAACAAATTATTTAAGGTTGAAAATTCGTCACCATTTTAATTTTTTGATATAATTATGGTTTTCAGTTTATTATAATACATTTTGTTGTTTTACCATTTTACGGCATAGACAATTTATTTCCCCTAAATACATAATATAATATCAATGGAATAATACAGCTTATGAAATTTCAGTTCAGAAATGTGATAATATTCAACTGCTATGGTTCGACAAACCAAATTAATTAAATAATAATTTCCCTGTTGTTTTTCTAAACTGTCTACTTTGTCAAACTCTTCGCCCTATCGTGGCAAAATATACCAAAATAAATCGGAACAAAATTATGACAAGATAAATCTTAATCAATGTGTGCGGCTGAAGTCTTTCTAAGCGCCTAAGTTTGAAATTTTACTTTACCCGGAATATTCCGTCGACTTTGCATATACACCTCAAGTTTCTCATAAAAAAAAACACTTATAACTACCTGGTCACTTTTTACAACACAGCTATCTTTTCAATTATCTTCTACTCTTTGTGCAGCCTTCCTTTCGGATATAAAACTTAGCACTATCGTTCATGTGATAAGTGAGCAGTGGTCATACGCCTAAGTGTATGACACTATATAAACGTTATAATCACACACCGGATGTTAGAAAAGTCACTGACCAAACTCTAGTCATAGTTCCTTTGAATCAATCACAATACAAAGCAACAGTATACTTATGTCAGAAAAGCATTTCGTACCATTTAATTGTGTTTAAAGTTGTGGTACATAACGTCTGAACAGCAATGCGACGCGAGCCTGTGTGTCGGACGACTTGGCTAGCTATAGAACAAGTTAGAACACAAAAATAATAGAGACTACATAAAAATCCAAACGTTAAAGGCCAGGGAAAGCCTACATTCTACTGAGCGAATGTCGAGTTTTACAAATATAGGCCTAATTTTGTTTTCCAAAAAAAAAAAAAATTAATATTCTTTCATTTGGTTTGTTTAAATGTGTAATAGCTGTGTTTGTGGAGTAGGCCTAATGCTTCGATTCATGTTTTAAGAAAGTAATTAGAGTACAAACGTCGATCGTGACATGTTGAACAGCTTTCATATAATATCGTATGTTCGATATACACTACATGGCAATGTCGACATGACTGAAAATTATTTACTTATATAAATTACTTTTTCTGTTTTAAATTGATAGGACCTTTGTACTACAATTGGACAAAAATTATTATTACTGCTTTTACACGGCTCTTTCAAATCGAATTTAGTATTCAATCTCGTCCAAATACGACACGCATTTTCGTTGGATTTTGAATCCGATTGAAATCTGTTTCAATTCTCTGGGGTGATGTGAAAGGATGATAATTTTGATAGAACTAGTTTTTTGTTGGTTGTAAATAAATACTTAAACTTCAAACTGTGATTTATATTGCAAGTTTCTAAACATGCGAGAAAAAGCTTGGCATTTAAAATTCATTGATAATTTAAAATTAAAGTAAAACATCTACTATCAAAAGTTTTACAAAAAATTTGAAATTTTTTCCGCGTAATGCATAATGAACACAAAACCTCAGTTCAAAAATACACCTGCAGAACGCGTGCATTTCTTTTCGATACACTTTCATTACGATATACGTTTACATGCTGGGTACTCCATGTCCGAATTAAACCAATACTATCCTGTTTTGATAACATTGAGATTCAAATAGATTTTAATCCTATTTACAGGGAAGCGTTTTAAAATTGATTTGAAGGTAAGGTAAGTATGCTCGTCGACAGCGAGAGGTCAGTAGAGAAGGTGACAGACAACTTTACACAGTGACAGGCACTGGAGAGGAATCGGTTATGATCTTAGCTTAGGAGTCATTTCAGCATTCTCATAGAGCGATTCCGGGAAACCATGGAAAACTAAAATCAGGATGGTCGTAGCCGGGGATTGAACCCGCTTCCTCCTCAAAACGAGTCTAACGTACTACCGTTACTCAATATCGGTTTGAAATCGACAAGGAAACTGGAGTTAGACATTGAGTTTTCAGACATCCTGTAATCTTTGAACTATTCATGCAGTGGATTCGAATTATAAACGCAACCTTTTGTATGGACATATGCAATTACTAGCGACTGTTGCAGAAATATCCCATAATGCAGCAAAAAACAAAATAGGTCTATATTCCATCCCCCCTTTTTTCCCGTAATTAATTCGTGTTATCGTTTTGTTCTATTTTTATTTCGTGCCTTATTTTTCTAGATACGTTGACGCATTTCCGTATTTCTTTCCGGAATTATATGCACGTTACATGTTTGCTGACAACGGTTAATACTGTTTTTTTGCGCGGGTTTATGTCCATAAACAGTTTCGACCGCCATGTTATTAGCTAGTACCATGTCGGTTATTAGTCAATTTATAATAACAATTCAAATTGTCAACAATTTTTAGCACAGCACAACTAACAATACGTCAACAATTAATAGAAACACTTAGTGTAGTTGGCAAACAGCTTTACTGTACTGAAAGAACTTTGTCTCCTGCCATTGTTAGGTTATATGATGTTGCAGACAAGACACTGTATAATTTTTCATTTGATTTATGTCTTAAGTTAAGATAAATTCTACTACAGGCTAGAAAGATCAATGTTAAAAGTTTGTCACAGGGAAAACTTCTGCCGTTTGAGCGCTAGTCTCGGTAATGGGTAAAAAAACCTGACCAATCACAGAGTTTTCCTGAATTTTAAGGTACATAAGTTAATAATTTTAAACGCAAAATTGGTTTCTTTTCACTTTAAAATTAAAGTAAATGACGTTTGCCATTTACAAGTCTATTTCAATCTAATTTTACTACAGTTTCGAATTTTTCTGGCCCCATAGCGATAGCAGCGAAACTAGCGGCAGAAGTTTTCCCTGTGCCGAACTCTTCCATAAGAAAACACATTTCTTCCTAATGTGTAGTAACATTAACATTACTCGAGTGCATAGCTAACCACCAACAAACATTTGCTATGAGTGGGGGGAGACGTCAGTGCTATGTTATTGGACGTGGGAGTTACGTTTTTAACATACAAAGTACATTTCATGTTACCTACACATTCACATGCCAGGCCACCAACACACAGAAGGAAAACAACATGCAGCATCTCCCACACTCGTAAAAGTTGAAACAGTGAAAAAACCTGGCTGACAGTTGAGTCCGCCGATTTGACAGTTACACATGAATGTCATCCCGCTCTCACCAGCTGCTTGGTAGAATTTTATTTCAAACGGTGCACGGATAATTGAGACCATCTTTTGAAACCCTCGCCATCACGTATTATTTCCTTTTCATGTGGAAATTTAAACCGTCATAGAATTTTAACCGATTAATTTACGTTGGTAAGCAGAATTTTTACGGAGAGTAAATTTGCTACACTGCTTCTGTGTAAAAGAAACTGAAGAAGGAAAGAAATTGTTTAAAAATCAAGTTTAAAAAAGACGTTACGTAACAGAACTAATCTTCGAACTTCACCACTCTGAATGTACGTACAGCGTAGCTTCGAGGCAAATTTCTCTCAAAGATTGATTTGAAAATCGATCTGTTGACAGTGTAAACCGGCGAACGGCACATCAGCGAAGGATAAGTATCACTGGTTCAACTGCAGAGCGGCAGAGAAGGGGGCGTACTTAGTCCTGCTGCTGCTGGTGGCGTAGTCTCCCGGGGCGGCGGGCGGCGTCGCGGCGCTGGGCGTCGTCGGTCCCGGGGGCTGGCTGCTCCGGGACTGGAGAGTGGCCCCGGGCAGCCGCGGCGTCATGACGCAACCGCCCCGCAGCGCTGGAGGGGCGGGTCTGCCAACCGACGCCGCCGCCGGGAGGGAGGGAGGGAGCACTTGTAGGGGAGGGGGAAGAATAAACGCTCCATACTCCTCCCCCTCTCCCTTCGCTTTCTCTCCTCTTGTTTCTTCCCTCACATCCCTTTGCACCACTTTAAAAGGGAGCAGTTACTGTAAAATCATCACAGCGACACGTATCCTAATTTTTTTAAAAGAAAAAAGTAACGATTTTGTCTGGTTATCAACTTCAAATGAAAAAATTTTTATGTCGTAACTAGCCCAAATTATGAAATATTTTGCTTTGAAAACATTATGTTACATACCAAAGCATTTTCAGCAAATCTGTAGAACTGTTTTAAGATATCGCCTGTTTAAACCAATTAGAAAAAAAAAACCAGCTTAGATACGGATTGGTGACCTTAAAAGCTGCTGTCACCAACCACGTTGGATTTTTCTTAAAATATTACAATATTATAACCTTACCTTTCGCTACGCACTCTGTATACGATGCCTGGTTATAAAGAAAATAAGATAATTTGAAAATAAGAAAATAATTTGATCTCACAGGATTATAATGACTGGAAAACGGAAAAATTCGCTGGTTCACTGTAGGCTAGCCTTCAAAAACTTTTGTGTTGAAGCAGGCAGCAGTTGTTCATTGGCTGTTTACTGACGCATCATGATTAGGCCAGCATTAAAGTTTCTTCTTTGTTATTGGTTCAGCGCTCTCAGGAGGTGTCAAATATGCCAAGGCCCAATCACGAACGTGACACGAACCTACAGTTGTTTGAATTCTCGCTTGTACCCGAAGGAAGACGAGAATTTGTCAGATCTTTCAAAATGACTAAATAAATTCTAGAACCAATATAGTCTAATAATACGCACCTTATAGTAACGTGTAAAGTTTCTATAAAGAGACATTGCCAGTTTTTCTTCTCTTCTTCTGTTGTTACACAACAATGAAACATTTCAACTAATGAGGTGACACAGCTTCTTTAGGCTCGGCATCAGTCGCCATATTGAATTATTTTATTTTTCGCTCTTATGAAATTCTGAGAAGAAAAATGTGAAATGTATTCCTATAATACCAATTCTGTTTCCCTTGCGCTACAATAAAAGCATCGCAGTTGAACTTTTATTGTAGCGCAAGGTAAATAGAATTGATATTATAGTAATAAATTTCACATTTTTCTTCTCAGAATTTCATTACAGCGAAAAATAAAATAATTCCGTATGGCGACTGATGCCGAGCCTTAATGGAGGTGTGTACCAGAACAGTAACTCCGCCCATTTAACTGCACGGACAATAAATAAGTATTTTTTCACGAATGCCTGGAATATATCAATGTAAAGGTTTTGTTATGTTGGTGTACTGTTTATAAGCCTGTGACCGCAGTAATTAAAACCAACGGTCGTTTGGGCCTGGTTTTGGGGTTAATTGTGTAGTCTTCTACGGTAGACAGAGTGAGTGAAGAGGTTCGGGTCAAGGCTGAGCAGCTAGGTTTTAGGTTCTGATTGGCTGGGGAGAGGGGACGTGTAGGGGTGATGTTAGGTGAGTATGGAGCAGCACCAGATTGAAGGCGGAGGGGAAATGAGAGAGCTCCATAAAACCCTGCTGACCAACGGCGTCGCTCGACACGAATCTCACACGCGATCGATAGGAGCTGGGTCAGTGGGTGTCTGGAGTTTCGCGAGAAGCGAGTTGTTTTTCAGCCAGAAGTTAGTAAGTCTCTTGATTTCCTCCAACGTCGTTTCTGGTTCGTCTGGAAGGAACAACTACGTCCGCAGGTCGATAATCGCTCTCCATGACGTCAGCTGGCTTAAGGATGGGGAGTGCACAACTCACAGTACTCATTTAAATTGTTTTGCGCTGAGCTGTCCAATACGCACAAAGAAACCATATACGCCATTTTAAATTCTCCATCTAGGAATGCGAGTAATGTTCTGTGCAGGGCTGTGATCACAGTGAATCGAGAAAACAGTTGCCATGTCGGTAGTGATAGTTTTGCTTTTAGCTGACGACGGCGACAGTGATGGATGAAGCAGCGAAGAGCTCAACGAGGAGCGATGGTGATTCGCCGAAAAGTGTTCGGCGGCAGAAGTGCTGGAGAGAGGGGGAGAGAGAGAGAGAGAGAGAGAGTGTGTGTGTGTGTGTGTGTGCGTGTGCGTATGTTGAAAGTATGTTAGAGTGTGGGACTGACAAATAGAAACTAATACAAAAACGGAACAATGGTTACTTTGACTCTGTGGGGTAATTTTGCACTACTTTTCACAACTGTATGTGTTCGATTTTAGCGAACTGTAGCAACGTGGTTTCATATTTAAGTGTTACCTACCACATTTTATACTTATTTACCAAATACCAATATTTTGTTTTTATGCAGTTTTTTTATATTTTTATTAATACATTTCGAGAGTGAAATTATCAGCAATGAAAGAAGATTGACTTTCAACCAGTGCCGTGGAGGAAGAAGAAGGCAGTAGCGAGATAAAAAGGGACCCAACACAACAACTATAACAGCAGAGAGTTCCAGTCAGTTCGCCAGTGTTTGTAAAAATTTGCCAGAGGCATTAAGTTTCTTAGTGTGATAAGAATATCGTAAACACAGGCACAAGTGACAAGTTCTGGTTACAATGATAATAAGTATAATAAACAGAGGTAATAATTTGGCCGATATTGTTGTGAAAACATTTGTGCTGATATTATTAGTTAAAAAATGTAGAAAAATAAAATAATGTAACGTTTTCAAGTGCACCTTAACAATATTAATAAATTCGTATCAATTGTGAAAATTGTGTCTCTTTTACAAAAAATCTACAAAACTTTCTCTTTACATAATCAAATATATGACAGTCGTTTTTCTGTAAAACCTAGTACAATACAAGCTTTTTATTCGCTGTTAATTTTAGTATCTCGTGCGACAACGTAGTATCGTTCCTAGCCTAGGCGCATGTCACAGAGCTAGCGTGCAGTTTTCTCGCCGATAACGCACCTCAATGAGACATTCAATGGTGATCCTATCATTTTATGACGTAATATTAAAGTAATTTAAATGTATATTGTACACGCCTATAGCTTTTAAAAGATTCTGCACCAAGATTAAATACCAAAAAAAAAAAAAAAAAAAGGACGTTATCGCCAATTTCGGACACTAGAAAATATGCCAGATTGTGTAGTGGTGAATTTATACACGTGTGTAACGTTCTGTAAATGCTAATCATGTGTGATAAGTTGTTAACGAGTAACCTGGTAACGGCCGATGTTTAAGGGTTATGGAAAGGTAAGACATTGAGCAAACAACTGGAATATTCAATCGTCGATGAAATCTTAACTACTTATCAAAAGTCGATGGTACTTTTTTGCTGAATAGATACTTTATTAGCGAATGTCTGTTTATACAGCACTAGATGGTAGTATGTTTTGCTTTATGGTAAAAAATTAAAAACTGTTTTTTGGAAAAATAAGGGCTTGAAGCCACAAAATTTAAAAAAAAAACTGAAAACTTTAAATGTTATAGTTTTCAATGTGATGATATGCAGGCCTCTATAATAAATGAATTTCAAAAACACTTGCATTTTGATTTGAAAATAATTTTAACATCCATACAGCTCTGCGCGAAAGGATTCGGCGGCGTGGGCAGGCCTGGGTTTACAATGTCACGACAGTCCGACAACCCAACAACACATCCCCGACACCAACGACAATTTCTCGACCATTCAGGGATGAGGTGACCTTGCTTTTGTTCACCTTCACGAGATCAGAACAGTTGGCGGGAAGTTGACACTAGTTCAAGATGGCCTCTATCCTGAATGGCAGAGGGACGAAGCAGTACAGTCGATGCTGCACACTGAGCCTACCTGACCTGAGTATACAACGCTAATTACCCACCTTGGAGCTGTACTTCGACGGCCTGTACTTGCGGCATGTCCACAGTTATGAACTGCGAAGCAGCTACCGGCAACGATGAGAGCCACTGCAAGGGACTACGGCAAAATAGTTTGAAAATTTGCCATTTGGAGCGCTAAGAAAATAGGTATGGTAGAATTGATTTCCGGACATTCATGGTAGCACTCCTAAACTTTTTTTATAAAACAGTCAAATGTATACTGAAGTTACCAGACTTGTACTGTAAAACTGTAAAAATTTGCATATATACAAGACGGAAGTATGGTAACTGTTCTATCATGTGTTTAGGTAAATTACTTCCTAAATATTTTAAATAGTTTTTTTTACAGCGAAGAGATGGTGCGACTGGCCCTCCTCCAATACTTACGTTCAAATTATATGTGTCAAGAATGAGGAAGTTTAAACGGCTCATGTGGTCATGATTCGTCACTCACGACAGACAACAGCAAAACATTTATGCCGAACTATATAATAATACAGTGTTCTTGTCTCAGGGAAGTGTAGACCTTCAAAGAGGTACATTTCTGCGATGAAGATGAGGTTGATTTGTCAGAACATATGAACAAACATACAGTATGTCGTATTTTGGGGTTATGTAAACCACACTGTCGCATTGCGAGATTACGCCTTAATTTTTGTATTTGGTTGCTGAAGATAGGTTAAGATATTTGTTGTAATTCATATGTGTTTTGACAATATTTTAGTTAAATAATATTTTCTTTTAGTGGTCTCGGTTTCGGAAATGGAAGAAAGAAACGAAGTAATGAGTTAAAGTAGTCCAGAAAAGTCTAGACATCAGTTAGGGTGTAATAAGTAGCACAGGGTGCATGCAGAAACATAACTTCCTGTCTTGAAATGCGTGACATTCAGGCTGTAGATATCTTAGCGGGTCGGGAATTGTCTCATTCGAGAGGCTTTGGAGTAAAGTTTTGTTCTTCATCGCTGTTAATCGCCATCATGCGTTGGAACAGGGAGAAGCGTATGTAAACATGTTGGAGACATTTCCCCCCCCCCTACCTCCCGGCTTGATGAATTAGGCTTAGGGAATATTTGGTCCCAACAAGATGGAGCAACGGCCCACACTTCAGGGGTATTGATGGCTGTTTTGAGGGAGCATCTCATCTCAATAAGTGTCGATTTGAAACGGCCATCCCGATCCCCCGAATTGGCACCTTGTGATTTTTTTTTTGTGATTTTATATCCCGCGTTTATGTTAACCGTCCCAGGACCCTACACGTCCTGAAGACCAACATCCGGGCAGAAATTTCTATGCTAAGTGTCGTGAGAAACGCCAGAAATCGGCTTACTCAGCAAACGTATAATTGGGGGCATTACCTACCTGATTTGCTTTTCAAACCTACGTGAAACCGAACTATTAGATATGTACCTACATTGTAAAAATTAAAATGGAAACTTTCTGATTCACATAATGGGTTTTATTACCGTGTTAAGAAATGAAGTTATGTTGCCGCACCCTGTTTTATGTATGGCCGGTTAGCCTTGTGCGGAGGTACCGTGAGCTTTGCTCTTTTTTTTCGGTATAGGTTTTGCATCGTTTCGTGTGATTGCATAGTGTTTCAATTAGGTTCTAGAGAGGTCAGTTATATAAAATCACGTAAAGTTAGCGCGAACTTGAGACAGCCAATAAGAGTGAAGCCTGTGGTGACGTGTGTGAACCCAGTCTAGAGAGTTTGGTCTACACCATGTAAAGAATAAATCGAGACACCGAAGTAGACGGATGTGTCGGTGAACTGTAGCCCAATTTTGTAGCGAGGTAATATCAGGAGCGGCAATTTCACGTATGCGGGCAGCAACGGGGCCTTTTATTCTGTAAACATAATTTCGGACATTGTCTGGACTCTCCACACAATTGTTTTCCGCTCGTATACGTAAGCTGTTCGGTGCAACTTTGTCTCTTTACATTTAACGCCGCGGGTGAAGCCACTCTGCATGCAGTTTTTTCTTCCAAACTTAAAATCCTTGTGAACTCGTGCTGCGTTTTGGTACTGACTTTTTTCCAGTAAACCGGGTTTACTGTGACCGGATATTAATCGTGTATCCAGATGCAATGGAAGTTTAAATAAACGGGTAGAAATTTTGGAATTCAAACTTTTATTTCTGGACGAATACCTGTAAGTCAAGTAAATTCCGAACTGTGTTAGCTCTTCAAATTTAGCGACAGTGCAGCATCATTGACATTGATGCGGTAGAAGACTTGAGTAACCAACTGCAGTGGTACAGGAGACCTCTGTCCACCTTCAACATCTCTGTACATGTTGGTCCACGACTGGCATGTCATAACATTATATATATATATGTATATATATATATATATGTATATATATATATATATATATGTATATATATATATATACATATACGTGTGTGTGCGTGTTTATTTCGGTGTACACTGGAGCAGTGAATTTCGAATCTTTTAGGAGACGCATCAAATTCTGTCCAGTGTAAATACGGAACTCCGCCATAATACAAGTGCAGTGTTGTGACACTATTGACTGCAACTTCTTCTTTGAAACAGGCAGTGTAGAAATTTCATATGTCTTGGCTTACGTTGCACCGCACGTTGAATTGTTCAACTTCGCCATCTAAGACCACATATGCTCCATTTAAACCTCCACAATTGTAAATCACCGGGATATTAAAGTTCAAACATTGATACAAGAATTTCTATTTGACGTGTCATGCGACTCATGAGCCGCAAATTAAACTGACAGAAGAAAAGGAAATGTAAGTTTGAAAACGTATTTCAAAAGACTATTTATACAGTTTGGTGTAATTTAATGAACAAATTTTCCATTTTGTTTCAGGAGTTGACTCTCACAAATGACTGATAAGTAATACGGCAATTTCCAGTTGATCCCTAAAGCTCCTAATGCTCTCGAAGACTCCTGCAAAAATACCTACAACAAATTGTGCACTAAGTAGCCCAAGGAAGGAACCATTTAATATTGAATATGTATAAGTGTTTTTCCATTAAACCAAATATTAATTTTGGTATACCCTGTTTCGTGTTACTTCCGTAAATTTTGACAGATCCAAGGGTATGGCTTTTTGCGTGGTATGTTATCTGCACAGGGAGAGACAGGAATGTGTGTGAGTGTTAATTTCGCGTGCTGATAGCTTAAGAAAAAATAGTCGAAAATGTTTTTTTTTTTTTTTAATTTGTCCGTAAAGTTAATTATTGTAACCGCAATGCTACCATGAAAACGATTGCAAAAAATTTTTTAATACAAAAAAATATTGCTTGCTGTTCAGCAAAAATACTCTAAGTGATGTCAAAGTAATTAAATAACTTGTACTTTTTATTTTATTCAAATAAATGAAGTTTCAATGTCGATTTTCAAAGCATTATTACTGTCACTGTACAAACTTTACGCACAAATTGAAAACATATTTTCAATGTACTTTTCCATAAGCTATCACTATGTAAAATTAATACACTTTGTCCTGACTCAGCCAGTTTGTGTTTATATATATTCATATAGACACACACACTAGCAGTGTGCGTGTATTACTCATGTTGCCCGCGTGGAATAGTGTAATGTAAACAGTAACTCTGTTTAAAATATTGGTTAGTGGTTATACTCTCCTCTTATGTCATAGATGCCTTAATTTGTTTCAAACAATGATTTTTACGCCACAATCACAGTAATTCCCATCCCAAATCAATCAAAATTCTTACACGTCGTACGAACTCGAAACCCACCACACCACAGACTTTTATAATAGGCCTACCCGAACGAATGCTTCAAGGCAGGCCTTGAGTCTTCTTTCATACGTACAGGTCATAGCTCAAAGCGGTTTATTTATGAATATGAGGCGCAAAAAAATTTTTAATTATTTCTTTATGGTCATTCTCACTTTTCGAGAGACTAACGTTTTACTGCCTTTCACGTCCTTAGTTTTCGAATTTCATAAAATCCTAAATTTAATTTTTGGATATTTACGTAAGATTCATTCTAATCAAAATAAATCATCTCGATATCTCAACGGGTATAAGAGGAACAGATGATTAATTAAAAACACGTTTTATTTTTAAAACGGCTTCCGAACTCGAATTTCGTAAAATCATGAAATTACTTTTTAAATACTTACGTAAACTGTATTTTAAATCATAAACATTTTCAATATTTCAATTGGTTTAGGAGACAAGGAGGATTAATTGGAAATAAATTTTACTTTTAACTACTTAGGCCTACGTGTTGGAATATCAAAAAATTGCGAAAAAAAAATTGTTTAGATATCTACGTTAGCATCATTATAAAGAAAAAATCACCCCAATATCGTAACTGGTTTCAGAGAAATCAAGGATTAATGAAAAGCACATTTTACAGCTTTTCACCACCTTAATTTTCGAATTTTGCGAAATCGAAACATTTTCTAATATGTATTTGTTTGAGCAATATTTTTAAGTTAAGAAAATAATGATAGCTTTCCCTGTTAATGAGACATCAAGGATTCTTTGAAAATACATTTTCACCCCTTTTCCCTTACTTAAATTTCGAATTTCGAAAAATTCCTTTTAAAGGGGATGCTACATTCGAAATATCATGGTTCTAGGTTCAGCGATTTTGGCTGGGCGTTGATGAATGAGTGAGTGAGTGGTATTTCGCATATATATATATATATATATATATATATATATATATATATACATACATATACATACATACACATGTGTATATATGCACAGTATATATAAATAAATACATACACATATGTATACATACGTACACACATATATATATATATATACACTCGTATATGTATATTATATATACACATACACATATGCATATATATACACATACACATATATATACACACACACATATATATATATATATATATATATATATATATATATATATATATATATATATATATACATATACACACACACACAAACGCAATAACCACATCATACGAATCCTGGGCTTAACTGGATACGAAAATGTTAGAATGTTGCGCGACATTTACGTGCGCAATGTGGCAACATTGCGCGAATAAAGTCTCATCTTGCGCTCCACGTCCAGGTACTATTTAATGTACGTTGCATCAAGTAAACGTACAATCATGTTTGGACAGCTTGGAATTCTAGACTAAACTCATAATATGCAGGTCAGAACAGTAATAGTAAGATAAGTAAGATATCTGTGGAGCGCAAGAAGAGACTAACAACAATGCTTTATTGCCACATTATGCACATAAAAAAATTTCGTCGTACCACGTTTTGGCACTAAAATTTTCGTTTCCAATTCAACCCAGGGTTCGCGTGGTGTGCTTATTTTGTTTTTGTTTCTAGATATCATGTAGCTCTCTCTCTTTCTCTCTCTCTCTCTCTCTCTCTCTCTCTCTCTATATATATATATATATATATATATATATATATATATATATATATATATATATATGCGTGTGTGTGTTTGTAAGAAGTCAGCGTGTGTACACACACACACACACACACACACACATAGGGGAATTTAGAAGAAAGATGTAGACTTACATATTTTATAAAACACGTACACCACAAAAAAGTAAGTCACTTAAAACTGTCAAAATTTACTTAAGTTTAGGAAACAGAGTATTTGATAAAACTGTATCATATATTTTATAAACAGTAAATCACAGGGAATTCAAAAAGTTATTAGTGATTTTACCTTTATGGTGAACTACGCTAGACAGACATTTCGTTATCTGTCACTTTTCTGATAAGATTTCACATGTGATAACTAAGTGCTGGTTGCTAAAGTAATACAACAAAGCATAAGGCCTACAATCATCAGTCTTGACTGTTTTCCTCCTGAAGGATCTTGATCTGTCTTGTCGCATGAAGTGACTGACAGGTGGGACTTTACTGGGGTACTGAATTACCACATTTAACTCGTTTTGAGAAAATATTATTAACAACACCAAAAAACTTGAGAGCTTTAGCTCAGGATAAAAAAAAATGTACTATCACAGATAATAAATTAATGTTTGAACATGTGTTTTGCGATTATTTATCGGCTAAGACTATAAATTTATGAAGTTGTCACTGAACATATCACACAAATATGCCGTATGAAAGAATGGTACTGAAGTAACTGCCACACTTGTAAACATAATAACATTCTAAAAGTTTTTTTCACGTCACATCGGTGTTATCAGTAAATGTTTGTCGAATACTTTGGACATTAAAAATGTTACAAAGACTCGAGATTTGTTTGAGGATAAGCAATAAAATCCACTCTAGTTATGTTTAATTACAAGCAATAGCAGAACTCTTTGAGAGAGAGGTCGTGTGTACACGCACTTTGACTTCCATACCTGTTCACTCTCTTGATGTTTCCACTCAAGGTGAATGTGTTACGGCTACGTCGGACAGTTGCTTCGAACAACCCGTGTCCCGGGATCGTCTCGAACTCTACTACATACTCGACAAAGGCACCTTTCTCGCGCTCCTGCCTCCACGACAGTTTCTTCACCCGGTCCAACGAGAGACGCGCGCACAGGCCTTTGGACTTCTGGTCGAGGAGTGCTTGCACATGCTCGATAGCAAACCCTGCTACTTGCGCGCCCACTGGGTCCTCGGCAGACATCGCCTCGTGTCGCACGCACGTGCACCACTCGTCGTCGACGCCGGCGTCTGCGCACGTGCGGTTCACGAGCACCTCGCGGAACAGGCTCACCCCCGGGCCATCGCAGGCCGCGGGGCCTCCCCCATCCTGTATGTGAAGTACGTCTATGAAAGTAGCGTGCAGGTCGAACGGCGACGTCAGTCGGTCGCCATTCCTTCGAAGGTTCTCCACCGATCCTGGGTGCTCATCCCGAAACCACCGTGGAAGCCAGAGGTGCACGAACGGCATTCGGTCCTCGAACCACCCTATCGAAGTCTCCCTCAACGGCCCGAACCTCGTCCCGTGGTCGCTGAAGAACAACACGATGGTGTTGTTCAACGTCCCTCGACTCCTCATCTCTCTGAAGAACCTCGCGAACCTTTCGTCCTCGGCCGCCACCTCGTTCGGGTTCTCGTGGCTGAAGTTGTTCAGCCAGAAGATGCCGAAGAACGGCTGGCTGGCGTACGCCGCCGTGAAGTCCTCGAGGTAGCGCAACACGTACTCGGTCGTCTGCACATGGCCGAGGCATACTGTGAGTATCCCGCCCTTCATCTTCGTCGGCAGGTTGTCGTAGGCGGAGAGCATGAATGGCCTGAGGTAGTGGTCGGTGGGCTGGCGCACGAAGCCCGTCTTCTCGTGGTTGAAGCTGCCGAGGTAAGGTTCGTCCTCAGCTAGGGCAGTGGCGTAGCCACGACGCGCGAACTCGCTCCACAGGAAGGGACAGTCGTCCATCTTGGAGTATGGCTCGGGCATGCACTGGCCGAAGCTGTCCTTGCCGTGCAGGCCGGCCAGCAGCGCCATGAAGTTGGGTAGCGTGTTGGCTCCGACCTTGAGATAGGCGCTCAGCTCGAACCAGCCGTCCTCCTTCATCAGAGACACCGTCCGCGGCATCGTACGTAGAAGGTTCAGCCTCGAACACGAGTCTATCCCGAGCAGGATCACGTTCGGCCGTGTTGCGGACGAGCTGTGTTTAACCCCTGTGAAAAACAACAATGCATTTCTTACATTCCACATCGTGTTATAGGCATGACTCATGGTCATAATTTACTGGTGACATCCTTGGTCGGTCGCTTAGGCGCACTCTAAGCTCAATATTCATGTTATAAACAATAAAAATGTACGCGTTGTTCTGTCATGTTATACGAGTTCAGTTTTATAGAAGGAAATCCCCATCAAGACACCTCCTAAATCTGGTATTTGAGAAAACTTATTGTGTTGGGAGAATTTTTTTCTCGATCGTCAATCATTCGCGTGAGAGTTTTTTTTTTTTTTTTTGTAATAGATAGTTACGAATTCGGTACAGTTTAACTGCGTGTGTGAAACTTAACACACAGAGAAAAAGGTTGGGGAGAAAAAAAAAAAGGAATAGTAGATTTCTTATTATTTCGGGAAAAAAATGTTGCAGGCTTGTTAACAACGCCAACGAAATATAACACTCATTATTCTCTCCTAGACTGTTTATTTAAAAGTCCATATTATTTAGTTTTTTCCATATTAATCCAGATTTCAAACGTATCCCAAAATCTTCTAATGGCAAAAAAAAAAAAAACTCGAATTAAGATATTTTCAAAAATTATTCATGAATTATCACTTTGAGATTTCAGGAATGTATGTACCGCATGTAAATTAAATAAATAAAATTACGATCAAGTATTGTAAACATTAATTTTTTGCTTTTCCTGCTCGATTATTCATCGAATACGTCTATTTTTTAAATTGGTAAATATTTCTCTTACGTAAAAAAATAAGTGTCAATATCTCAACCGTTTAGATACATTCCAATCTTAATTTTCAAATTTCTAAAATATACATTTTGAACTACGTAAGAATATATATTTTTTTTAACTATTCGTTCTAGAAACAGGCACAAATATACGTATTTAAGATAATGTGGTTCTTGCTTGAAATTAAAAAAACTTTTGAAATGGTTGACAGATAAAAAAGCAAGGGAAAATATGAACACAAAAATATGTGTATTTTTTCAACACTTGGGTTTAGTTGTGCGAAGCGAAATAATGTGTTTTAAGTAGCAGTGGAAGCAGCGTTGCACAAAAACGGCTTTTGATTTGTCCCCATTATAAGTCCGTCATGAAACATGAACTCGTGTGGTGTATTCTTGTATTTACGAGTCTGATATGTTTATGAAGAAATTGTGCACTCACAATCAGATTATTCAGCAGAAGTATACATACAATTAGACATGCAGGTAAGTATAATTTAATATTTCTATTAAATATACTCTGATGAACTAACTCGTGAAGAAAGCGGCTTGCAGGGATCGCATAACGTTTATCTGATAATAGTTACGAATTGTTTTTAAATAATAAGAAAATATGATTTGGAGTGAAAACTATATTTTTCATTTCGAGCTGAAATTGTTAACGGTGTTTAGGCCCACTTGTTTACAGTTAACCCATATTTATTTTAAATGTTTCTACCATTGCAGTAGATAGGATATAATATTATAATATAAAACAGTTATTCAAGGAAGTCAAGTATCCTACATTACAGAAGACAAATTTAAAAAGTTACATGTCAGTGGAACAGAGTTGCCTTTATTTTATTACATTCACAGCCCCAAATAGATCTTAAGAGTTGTTACTAAAAAAAGTAATGAGTGAGTAATATACAGCACAGACTCAGAATTCAGTTTAAATACATGCTTTCTAAACTGTATTCAATGTTACTGCCAAAATATAATGATTTTATTTCTCAGAAAGGAACGTCAGCAGCATCTAGCGGAAAGAAGTAGAAGTATATTAACCGTTCCCAAATTACAAGGTATCTGAAGGTAACAACAGAAAATAAGTGCAGTATATCAGAACAAATTATAAATCAGGCCGCTAGAACAGTAGATTAGGTATACCTTTCTATCAGTACGGGATAATTACTTTACGAGTCGGCCACGTTGTGAGATGTTGTTTTCACGTGCGTTTGAAATACGTAAAATTTAAACAGTCCTAATTCAATGAAATCAAACACAGCAACGTCCGCCACGTTTTCTATTTGCGGAAATTGGACGTGACCCTACCGGGAATCGAACTTAGTCGCCATGTTGGGTGGCGAGTGTTATGACCACTACATTAACGAGACCCTTACAGTTATGAGGGCTATGCACCGGATGTAATTGTCCGCGGTTGATGCGCGTATACAGTGAAGCAATAAGGTTCAGTTTTCCACATTCGACGGTAACAACATCGCTTCTATTCGTGGCGCGCCAAACTAGCGTGCAGTGTTTTCGAACTACTAATTTTCCTATGGGACTAAAAGCGGTGACCCTACAATTTTATTTGTGGAAAGTTTGTAGAAAAGTCCAACGCATGCTTCCAACGTTGTGTTTTACGATTACGAGTGGTATTTTTCCAGTTACAGCTGTCTAAAAAAGACGTTTTTAGCACAAAAACATATTTATAATAAGCCTGTTACATTTTTAAAACTATATAAGCCTAGTTTTAACTGTGTGTGCTTTTCGTAGATAAACATATTGTGAATAAGTTTAGTTGTTTCGTGTAGAAAAGAATAGGCGCGATACGCTACAACGTCGTTCATGCGTCAGGTGCATATATTATAGGCCTATTATATAACAAAAGTATCCAATAACTGCTCAACGCGCATGAGTGATGAATTCAAATAACGTTACTCGTGTGTGTACATATTTCAGGCTTTACAGTAATTTTTTAAAACTTGTTTTCCCGCGCCCGGAAATGGCGACAAATGGGCGTTTTTGCGGCCTTTTTTTGGTATGAAAATATTGGTGCAGAACACTAAAAAAATATAGAAGCACTGAGGGGTTTAGAACGATATTGGTGTAAGTCACGTAAAGTAATTTGCACAAAAACGATTAATTGCATTTAAATATAATATATAGCCCTCTTTTTTCAGTACTCGAATTTTACTTCGAAAATTGAGCAAAAAAGTCTACACCTAAAGCTTAAAATCAGCGACCTTCAACTTCTTTCGCCTTTTAAATACTGTGCCGGTCAATTTGTAGGAATAGAAAAATCTCTGGAACACAGAATTCAAAATCTCCAGAACCCATGTTTGCGATACGCATATAACTTGATGAGAAGAGAACACATGACACAATATTTACAACTCTCAGGTTGGCTTGGAAGACAGGAGACTGCAACATCTTGCCAGACAGGTAGTCAAAATCAAAAAGTGTAATCAACAAAAATATTTAATTAACAAAATTTTGCAGCTTATGCTAAACCACCAACACTTTACCCGCCACGCAAAGAACGTACGAGTACCGACCCAAAAAAGCTCACTATACAAAAAGTAATTTACCTATATGATAACTATATTGGGCGATGACATGCCTGCAAATAAGAAACATTACACGAATGTCCAGAGGATAAATGCAAATACGGGTCCACTAAACACGAATGGAGGAAGCGTATTTTTTAATTGAAAAATTTTATTACTGTAATTAGACTAGAAACAAGAATTTTAACAATTATTTACTACATTTTATACCATTACTTCTATTATTAATTCTCATTTGTTTTTTTTACACTGTTTTGTCATTTAGTTATAAGATTTTTTCCTATATGTTTTTTTAAATGTTAATTCTGCTGTATAAATTACACTTATTGGTTGTAAACCGGCCAATTGCTGAACTGTACGTGGATAAACAAATAAATAAATAATCGTAACAGAACTTTCTTTTAAAACATATTTAATACGAATGAAAAAAACACTTCTCAGTAAAAGTGACTTAAACCACCATAATGCTAAGCCCTTTAATATAATATGCCATTGTGTTTAATATTACGTCATAAAACGGCAGGGTCACCATTTAGTGCTTCGTTAAAGAAGAGCTATATTACACGACAGTTCAGTGACTTGCACCTAAAGACTAGGGTAAGGGATGACTCGCGTGCTGGGTCGCCCGTCATTCAGCATAATTAAGCCTTAAAGGTGCAAATACGTCCATGCAGACAGACACCTTAAAACACGTATCAGAATAACGGCAACGTGAGAGCGTTGACAGCAAACAACAGTCTGTACATTGTTACTCAGAAACAAGTATAAATAATTGACGCTAAACAAACCTGCAGACTGTACGTATTCTTGAAGTCTCTTCTTGACATCCGGTTTAGCGGGAACAATCGCGTGCATGGCACTGTACTTCTCCACTTCGATCCAAAATAATACTGACGAAAAGCATTTGACGTAGATGAATTCTACATCTTCTTCAAGAGTGGTTTCCCAATCGAAGAATTTGCACGTACTGATTCTGTAACATAGAGTAAATGAACCTGAATACCCAAGTCCTCTTTGTCCTTTCAGAGGTAAATATAACATTGTTTAATTTTTATATCAAGGTTTTACTCTATATTAATATTCATGCATTCATGCGACTGAATTCTCGATTTTTAATATATATTCGTGAACGAGTTTACAGCGGCATCTGTAAGATATATATATTTTTTAATTTAACTTTTGTTTCCGCTGAAATATATAATTTTGTGATGACATGAATAATTGACAAGTACGCCACCAAAAGCGTGAGTGAGAGATTTTGGTCAGCGCTTTACATCAATGTATTTAGCGCTGGTGAAGTGGGACATGAGGTGAGTAAGGATCAGCACCGGAATGAATAGGCGGGGAAACGAGACATCCCTAAGAAAACACGTTGACCAGCAGCATCGTGCGGCACGGTTCCCACATGTGAAAATCCCGAGACCAACCCCGCCGGAAATCGAACCCGGGTCGCCGTGGTAGGAAGCGAATTGTTTGACAATGTTGTTTTAAATGAAAAAAATGATTGGTACACTGTCAAGGCTTTCGCCTCGCATCTCCCCCTTTAATTTGACTTATTTGAGTAACACCGAGTAATTTATGTGAGACAATTGTATAGAGAGGATTTTTGAGACCATTAGAACGAACACAAATTCACGCCGAGCCAGACCTGGGAATCGGACCCAGAATTCCTTTCTCCAAAGTCGGCCGCTCAACCAACTCAGCAACGGGGTGTCGGCACCATTCAGCCATCGCGGACCCTAGCATTTTAAGAAAATTTTATTTGAAAATAGTTTCTATTATTGAACAGCAGGTCAGGAAATATTATTATTAATATTATGTTTCAATACTGTCAGTTCCAAGATTAAGCAAACGTGCCAAAAGTGCCGTGACAGCCCTATCACCAACGCAGTGTAAATTTAATATTGTCGCTGATAGCGCGGAAAATTGATAAGATAAAACACTAATTCGCTGAGGGAAACCATCTTCGTGTACGATATATTGCGGCCTAAAACTAAATAATCTGCGTCATCTCAGCTGCAGTACATATTCTACACTTAACTGTAACTGTAGTAGGAATAAAGGAAGTAATTATGTTATGGATGAAGCGAACTAGTGCTGCTAGCAAAACATGAATTATAAGACCACTAGTAATTCATTTACTGCCATAACGAAATCAGTTTCACAAAATCGTCAACTTCTTTGTCTATCTAGAACTATGCAGTCGACTACAGTTTCTTCCAGGTAATTATTAGTAGAGGCCGGAAAAATTTGCGGGTTCACTGACATGTAGGCTAGCCACCAAGAATATTTGTGTACTGGATGTGATAGCAACTGTTTATTAGCTGCTCGCTGTGTTTAGTTACAGTTTTATTATTGGCTCGGCTACTCCCAGGAAGTGTCGAGTAAGTCAACGGCCAATTATGAACTTGATACACACTTATACTTGCTGGAATTATAGCTTGCGCCTAAAAAAACGCGAATTTTTCAGGTCTCTAAACTTCTTTATGTAACTCAAGCAAATTATGACAGTTCTAATGGCACTTATACGGTGTTATGTGCCTTAACGGAAATTTTTAAAAAAATTCTCAAAATAATAATAATAATATTAATAATAATTAAAATTTTTTTCAATAGATAGTTCATGCTCGGTATAATTTTTACTGGAGTAATGCAAAAGAGCTGAATACTGCAGACTAAAATAAAACTGGGATGTTAATTTCAAAAACTTTAAATTATTTTTCTTCTTTCAAGTGACATGACACTGATGGTTTTCCCTCGTAATTATCAAAAGTGGAAAAGAGTAAAAGACTCGTTAACACTGAAGGAACCAGAGGTCCAGACAATCAGACAGCGAAGCGGCCATAGTCTGCTTTAAGGAGTCACCCAGCATTTGCCTGGAGAGAATTCGGAAAACTACGAAAAAAACGAAATCAGGATGGCTATCTGGAGGATCGAACACGGAGCCTCTCGACTGCGAGTATAGAATTTTACCATAACGCCACCTCTCTCAGACCATGATCAGAAATAAACAATATTACAAGAGAGAACCACACTTCCTGGTCACAGTAACATTCGGCTCTATATGTATATATACTTGGCGCATGAACAGTGTCGCAGCATGCCACTATTCTTTTCTACGCGAAACATTTTCTCAAAATGTTTATCTACGAAAAGAAGACTATGCTTTCATCATTTTAAATTTGCAGATTACTTTTCAAACTGCTGCAAGAACAAAAAAAAAAAAAAAACCGTCTAGATTCATAAAACGCAAAACTAGATTCAAGTGTTGGTACGACAAACTTTAAAAAATTAATTTGTACGGTTCGATGCTGATAGTTCCATAGGGGAAGAAGAGTACAATAATACACCTTTACTGGGTGTGACGTACTGTAAGGCCTACATGCGCGTTGTGGGCGATACCTACCTCGGAACTCTGGCTTGAGCAACGATATGGGTTTACGTGTTGTGGGCTATTAAATTCGATCTTGCTAGTTACATATCGACCCTATGTGTGTGCCACCACTGACATTTTTGCTCATCTTGGCGTGGCACACATTGAAATACAATAGGCTACTTTTGGCTGTTTTATCAATACTACTTATAATTTGTTTTTCGTGTTTTTATTCTTGTGCCAATATGTTTCGTCTTCCCGACACAGATAATGGTTTTTGTCTGAAAGCAATATCGTGAATGGTGACAAAGCCAAATCTGACGTAATTTGATATGTAAGCCCTTATGTTTACCTTCGCCACGACTCCGGGGTGAGATATTTCCGACCCACCATTACCTATCTCATATTGCTGTGCTCTTGTGAATCATCACTCGATATTGGGCGTATCGTCACGGGAACGTCCTGTACACGAGGGTAGGAAATGTAAGACGGAAGCTAGTAATGGCGGGGTATGGGCCACGCTTGGCGCAGTGGTTAGAGTACTCGTCTCCCACCAAGGCGATGTGAGTTTGATCCCCCGGATATTCGCGTGTAGGGTTCGTGCCGGACAATGCCGCTGGTCGGCGGGGTTTCTCGAGGATCTCCCGTTTCCCCCGCCCATCTCATTCCGACGTTTGATTGTAGGGCCTCACTTCATATCATACTCCAGGGCAAGCAGAGAAGGGCGTGCCAACCATTCGGTGAGCGAGGGGGCTAGTTACTAAATAAAAC
The DNA here is from genome assembly GCA_003012365.1 of Medauroidea extradentata. Classification (NCBI taxonomy): domain Eukaryota; kingdom Metazoa; phylum Arthropoda; class Insecta; order Phasmatodea; family Phasmatidae; genus Medauroidea; species Medauroidea extradentata. Next base: position 53,044 of record PNEQ01010545.1, read on the forward strand.
ACTACTACTACATCTACTAGGTACTACTACTATTGCTACTACACCGAGCGAGATGGCTCAAGGGCCGAGTCGGTTTTCCATGGATTCCTGGAATCACTCTAGGTGAATGCTGGGATGGTTCCTAAACAAAGGCCATGGCCAACTCCTCTCCAAGCTACTGTCATTGTACCGAGTTGTGTTTAACCGTCTCTAATGACCTCGCTGTCGTCGAGATGTAAAGCCCAATTAACTTACTACTAATAGTAATACTACAACTACTACTAACTGCAAAGTGGTTCAATTTGGGTGTGATTGTCTACATTTTCCCCTAGAAGTAAACAACAATGTCATCCTGATATGTAAATGTGGGGGGGAAAGTAAGGGATGGGGTTGGGCGAGAGACATAATTTTCCACCTCAGGTTTACTTAAGGACTCTCCCTCCACCCCCTTTATTCGCTCAGCAAGAGTATGCCTACGTGAGCCACGTCGAAAGTCCGTTATTCCGTGTGCGATACCTGGCCCTCGAGTGCCCTCCTCATACCACTATATATGTATGTATTTACTGTCGAGGTGGACGTACGTGTATCTGCTGTCGGCGTTGTAGTCGTAGCGGCTACCGGCAGGAGTGTCGACTCGTCTGACTGCGGAGTAGCAGCAGGAGAGTCTGGAGCCTGGAGACACGTAGTGGGCCAGCACGGTGGGTGAAGAGTCCACTGTCAGCACGTGACGAGAGTCCACTCGTCGCACCGTGCTGAGGGCAGGCCAGCCCTCCTCCGACCCGCACGCCGCCTTCGTCGCAGGCCGCACCACGCCCCACAACGACTGGTCCATCGGGTTGTGGTTCGGGATCCGGCACGTCGCCGTCTGCACCACGTACGGCCGCTCATCTGCACGGCAATCATCGAGGTGACGTTATACATGAGACGGCATGCTGTGACATGGATGAAGCTGACTTTTCGTGTATTTCAATATAGCGATGAAGCATTTGAATGGTAGGAACACCAACCCTTGTACTGACGCTCCTCTGAATAATAAAAACGTCTTCGAGATCAATGAGAATAATGTACATATGTAACATTAATTAATTGCTTACTATCCATTAGCATGCACCAAGACCTCAATTACGAACTTATCACATTGTGGTAACTTAACGGACAAATTGTCATTCACAGTAAAGGCGACTTTACACATCTCCCATATATTTCAATAAGCATGGCAATCCCTTGACAACCAGATTTCCTCAGCACCCGTCTTCCTCGTCAGATCTGCATACATACAGGACGTTTCTTAATTAGGGGGACACACGCGGGTGTGAGGTTGTTAGAAGGGCCTTAAAAATCTTAATTGTGAATGGCCTGAGACAACTAGGGTTGTCCCAGGTCACTTTTAGAGGCTTAAGCTGGCGGCTGTGTGGCATGCCGAATAACCCCAGCGAAAATTAATCTATTTACTAATGCAACTGTCGGTAGGACACGGGGAGGTTTCCTAATATGAGTTTATATTGGAAGTGCGCAGCCAGGCGAGGAATGAGGCACGACGACCACTGTCAACTGCAACATATTGGGCGGGTGGAACTGCTCAGAGTGTTGAAGGGCGAGCCATGTACTGGATAACTACGTGCCGTGGGCGACCCAGTCAACGAGACTTATGTGGACATTTTCGGTAGGCGCCGGCTTTTATTATACTGCCGTGAAATCCTGGCACTTAAAGTGACTTGGTTTGTGTGCAAGTTTTTAATTTCTTTTCAAGTAAACTGTACGCGAAGACACTATTTACAGATGGGGGTCGCGGTGGCCGAATGGTCAGACCATTCGCCTCCCACTAAGGCAACCCGGGTTCGATTCCCGGCGGGGTAGGTCCCCGGATTTTCGCATGTCGGACGATGTCGCTGATCGGCGGGTCTTCTCGGGGATCTCCCGTTTCCCCCACCCCCTCATTCCGGCGCTGCTCCATCCTCACCTCATGTTATCCCTCATCAGCGCTAAAGACCTCGATGTTAAGCGCTGACCAAAATGTCTCACTCACTCACTATTAACAGATATATGCAAAGGTGCTTATGAAATTATTTGATGTAGTAGATGTTCTGAAGTAAACTGATATTAATAAATGTTATTAACTTTATCGTATTAATTTTTAGTTTTCTATTTCACGATTGCGATTAGGCTGAATATGAGTAACAAGGTTATTAATGGCGAAGTGCCCATGTTACGTAATTAGGGTGCATTTGATTCCTGCACAGGGTGAGGCAAGTGTGGCATACATCCTACAAGGGTATATACCACAGGCCTTAACGACTTCTGACACCAATTATAAAAAAGCGACATGACAGTTCACGAAGTATTACAGTAACCAGACTGATAAGAATTTTGCGGTATGTCATATACAGGATGAGTATAAATTCGACCGACAAACTACATCCTTACTCAATTGTAAGACCTACGTGTCAATTGAAAATGAAAAACAGCTTCCCAAAATGTCTGCATTTGTTCTGCTCATTGCCTACCTATCAGGTTACTTTTTCCGCCTGCAACAGGTGTTCCGCCCCGCTCGTTCAACACAATCTCGCAGTCTTGCTCACGCGCACATGCGCGGGAGGACCTTTTCAGACAATGTTGCATTTCTCCCGTTGGACTCTTGTGACAGAGTGCACTCTAGCGGACAGTCAGAGAACTTATCTAAGCCACCAGCAGGTGAAGTCAGGGAGTGGGGTTGATTTATGAATTTACACAACAAAAAAATCTTAAAGCTGTAACAAGTAGACTTGAGAAGTAAGTAGTGGAGTTGTAAAATTTGAGCATACACAGTACAATAGCTAGGTTATTGCCTGAGTAGGTCTACAGCCAATAGGAACAGACTTTTAATTGTCTTGATTATACCGAAGGTTACGGTAAAAAAAGGTTTAGTAAAATAACGAGGAAATAATAATTGCGATAGCAGAAAACTTGAATTACAGGGCAAACCAAATTTTCCCTAAAAAATAAAACCCTATCTTAAAATTATTTATAAACTAAATTCAGATGGCGACTATCGTGTTAATTACGAATGGCATCATGGAGTTACCGGCATTTCGTGACGTAGGATAAAATTACTATTTCCACTGTTGAACTTAAAACAAATAACAGTTCTATTGTATATGCTTTGGTTTAAATAAATGTGATAAGGAAAATTAAAAGTTCAACTGCTTAAGTTCAAACGCTTAAGTTTTTATTTGGGTAATCCCAAAAGTTTATATTTGTATGACAAAAGGCGCTCATGAAAATTCACGAGGGTTAGGGTAGGTCAGCTAAAATTTCAAGTTTTTGGTGTTTTAAATTTTACCCCAGGTTAGTTTACCTGTGTTCAAATATTCAATTAATGGCGTTTCTGTAAATTACTAAAACTAGTATTACATTTAAATATAAGTATAATACGTGTAAACAATGCACTGTGTTTGTAGCATTTAGGGCAATATTTATCACGTAGAAGATATAATTATAGATTTTTTTCTTCCCGTTACTTTATAACCTTAGGTTGCATTGCAAGTGTTCATCAAATCCTGGTAATAGGCAAATAAAACCTATGTTGTTAGTTTTACAGACGTTAATTTTGACTACATTTTCCACTTGTGAACAGTTTTCATTTGTCATAGTCTTCCCATAGCGACATGTCAAAGTCAAAATTTGCAAGTAACGGGAACATACAGGTAACATAAACCAACTGACTCGCTCAAATGAAAAACTTAATACTTGAATGAATGATATCTTATGGCCATATGTTGCAATTAAAAAAGCTGCCATTGTTTTCAGAATTTGTTTTAAATACTGAGGAAGTTCGTTGTGCGTTTTTAAATTTTTGGCATATAATTTACAATAACTTGTTTCAATGCTAAGTAATTTATTCGAGTAAGACTCTTGGTTTTTGTTATTCGTATGTTTCTGTAACTTGCAAATTTTGTTCTGACATATCGCAACGGGGGGTAAAAAAAACGTTCACTCGTGACAAGTATTGTCTACAACGTCGTACAAATATAAAAGTATACATATTTGCCAATTGAACTCCATTAATATGGCCGCCTGGGTGAACATAGTTTGAGTGTTTGAGGTCTAAAAGTGTGGAAGTGGTAAGGACGACACAGCCCGCGCATCTCGCCTCTCGTTAGCCTCCAGGAGCAAGTCATTGGACTTGTGTGTAGTCTTCTCGCCGCTATTAGGCCGCGTACACATCTGCGAGCTGAGTAGTTCGCGAATCGCTCGTGAGCCGCTCGCAGCGAGTTAAAATTATAGTTTCAACGAATCTCCAGCGATCCGCTGGGTAGCCGAACCAACACGAGCCTACAACGAGCGGATGATAGTCTACTGACAGCGCGGAATGTTCGCGAGCACTGTCTAAACACACAAACCTGCGGCGAACGCGTCCAGACTGGCGCTGCGAATTTTTATATGTTCGTAGAAAAAACGGACTTCCTTCGGATCGCCACGAGCGGCTCGCGAACGGTTCGTAAAGCCTGGGTTACACCAGAGAACGGGTGCAGTCATACGGGAACCATACGAATCGTATTTGAAACATAAATTAAATAACAAAGGACCAGACTTCTGTAACTCCGACGCGGTCACGCTAAAGCGAGCGCCGAACTCGAGTGAACGCTAATTTCCTTTGATAATTCGCTGCAAAACCGACAATGGATGGAGCAGGTGCGAACGCGAACATGCGGCTACCGAGCCCTGCCGAACACGGCCGATTGAGGTTCGTTCGCTACCGCTCGACGCGCCGGTCACACCAAATTGGTGACCCTGTCATTTTA